>ARYC01002377.1:0-14478 GCA_000711775.1 Oxytricha trifallax
AGCTTGAGCAAATTCTTGCAATCTTTTTTCTAAGCCTCTCTAAGTACAATATATTCGTTAGCAAACCCATTTTGATACTGCTCGTTTTTAAGGAGATAGCTGAAAGGATATACCTTGTAGGCATAGTCATCAACCACTATGAGTTTTGCTTTAGCAGGTACGTTTATATGTAAGTAGTTTTCAATACAATGCTAAGGTCTACTGCATTTAGTGCAGGAATATACATGGCTCTCTCTTAAAAGCATGCTTAAAAAACATTACCAGCAGGTTGATTCATTAATTCTATTCGCTTCTGTCTCTTGAGCTTCTCCTGTCGTTCTTTTTAAGTCTCAAGATTATTAGATTTTCTTTTAGCGGGCACTAATTTCTAAGTCTCTTTATCTAAAATCAAGAACTCACTTAGGTGATGCTTCTGCATATGTTTCTTAACTTTAGCTGAGTGAGTATAAGACTTCTCACAAGTCGTGCACTTGTACCTGCCATCGACCTTATCATGCTTAAAATACACCTTAGCTTTCCCAGAGTGAACCTCTTTCATATGTCTTTTCAAACTGGAATCAGTAGAGAAAAAATTTTAGCAGTCTTAGCATTCAAAAGTTTTAATCCTTTAAATCTGAAGCTGCTCCTGTTCTTCCTCAACATCTTTTATTAATGTTTAAACTTCTATTTCAGCTTTCTGGCTCATGTTTTAAACCTATATAATAAAAACCTGTGCTTCAAATTCAAGAGCTCTTAGCTCTGCCTCCCTCTCAATATATACAACTTCTTGTTTCTAGGTTGAACCAAAGTTAAGCATGGATTGACCTGCTCCAAAAAGTGCCGCTCTACGATTCAAGTTGACCGCCATGTTTAAATTCAAATTTAAATTTCTATTATAAAGCTCTTAAAACCTCTATAGCTATATCTGGACTATATAGGAGTTGCAACAACATTAATGATGGTTTGATCTAAGCTCTAAGACTTCATATTTATACTCAGTTTATAAGTATAATTTTCGTAATTTTTTTCTTAATAATTTTGATTCTGGTACCAACTCAGATAAAGTTCAGGTTGGTACAGGTACCAATTAAGTTTTGAACCAGATTGGAACTTTCCATTAAAACCTCACTGGATTAAAACTAGGTACTAATTAAGTTTTGGTACTATTAAATTGGTACCAATTAAACTTAAACGAATTTAGTACCGGTACTAATTAAATTTAAACAAATTTAGTACTAATTTAATGGAACTAAATTGATAAAAATGGAGCTCCATCTCTGAAGTTTGTTACAGCTTCTGCGAACCTTCTCCACGTATCTTTACAGGGTTGACCTCCTATAAGATGCCCATATTTAATAGTAAGATTTTAAAGGAAAGGATCCAGAAGTCTATAAATTAAAACTTGAAATTCATTAATAGGAAGAGGAACAAAGATGGAATCATTCAATGAACAAATGAAAAGGGTTGAGGCTCAAAATGATCTCAAGATTCAGAAGCAAGGAGGATCTCTATCCATACCTTACTTAGCATGGTAAAATAAATTGATGTTAATCAACGATGTATACAGCTGGTCTATTCCTTCCAACGATGGAAGGTACTAAAATATCATTCTTAAAAGCAATACTCTGCGAGGAGAGAAAGCTTTTAAAAACAAAGAAATCAAACTGATTGAAATACCTAACTACCCAGAGATTTCAGTCACAAATCTCTACGAGAATGCAATGAAAGATGATGAAGTGGTTATTTACCGTCCTAGCAAGAAGTAACTCTCAAATAAATTGCCTGAAAGAAACTTCTTCTTTGGTGTTCTTGGTACAATCAAAGAGGATTATTTGAGAGAAATTATAGAAGAAGCTCATAAGAAACGCTACTCTATTTCTCCTGAAGATTAAAAGAAGCAAGGAATACTAATAAGCGAGACGTGGATAGCAAAGCTTAAGAAGCATCCTTATCTCTCTAGTAAGCTTTGATTTATAACTTTTGAGGGAAACCTGGAACTGGTATATCTAATGAAAGAGAATGCAAAGGTTCACAGAGAGAGAAAGTCTCAAACCATCCATTAAGTTAGCAAAAGACTTTATAATGAAGTTTAAAAGTATGATGAAATAAACATAGATGCTGGTGCTGGTACAAAGAGAAGAAACATTGGTTCTAGTAAAGCACCAGAGGAAGAAAAGAAAGAGAAGCCGAATCAATTTAAGAGTTCGTTTAATATGTGAAATAATTCATTCATTTAAGTCTAACACTTATTAATAAACATTCATTCTTCCTTTCCTTGCACATATCGTAGTCTAGTCTTTACCCACTCTCTTGCAACTACTCTGTATTAAGTCTACTATGTCGATTGGTAGATCATGCATTAGGTGATACAGCAAGAGTTTCTTGTAGTGAGTCTTAATCTAACTCCAATAGAATTCGATTCCATTAAATTGAGGACTGTAAGGAACGTTATACAAAGGAGTTATCTTTAACTCTTCATAAGCTTTCTTAGATTCCTTAGTCTTATGAACTGAGAGGTTATCAACAAACAGGATGATCTCTTGATCGTTCTACTTATCTCTTAGCTTACGTAAGAACTCTATATACAGCTCTCGCTTAATAGAGCGAGGATGAATAACATAAGTTTCTAAGCCTGAATCTTCACTGATACCAGCCAAAATTGCGTCAGTGACAACCTTAACCTTTTAGTCATACACTTCTATATTATCGTACTTCTTGTACCAAGACTTATTAATAAAGGTGTTGAACGAAACACAGCTTCATCAGCGTGTATGAACTTAATGTTATTATCAACAGACCTCTGCATTTAATCATATATATAGTTTAAATTATTACTATAAATGGCAGAGTAAAGTCAATCACTCTCTTCACTCTATTGACAGTCTTGAAGGTAATACCATTCCTTCAATAAATATTTGCAATAGTCTATAGTGAGATACGCATGTCAGGAAACTTGCGATGAAACATCACAGCTCGCTAGTCAAGTGGGAAATGTGCCCAATACTTAAGAGTCTTAGAATCGCAGAGATATTAAATATGCTGCTAAGAGAACTTTTATTTTCTTACAGGAGTTATCAAGAACCAGAATTGAAATGCTAAACAGCTAACAAGCAGTGATACCTTACAGTCGAAGCACTCCTACACAATAGCTTTCCAATCGCACAATAATTCATCACTGGTTTCAGTAAGTCTATACTAATACTCGCACCATACCTAAGCTTAAGCAGTAAATCTAAATATTTCTCATCATAAATAGAACCCAAAAATCGCTAATTTCTATTTCTCATTTTGCAAACTGGCCTAATTTCTCTACTAACCCTAATAAAACCCCAACTTTACCCAACTAATCAAAACACTTATAAACCTCACTAAGGGGTTTTGGGGTTTTGAATCTATACTAAAAAATATATGGAGGAATTATTTTATCTATTTTTATTAATATTATTAAAAATATTTTATTAATAAAAAGTATTAAATGTTACAAATATAAAAAGTTAATTATTGTGAAAGTAAGTTCAGAAGAGAAAATTTATAGAAAAAAAATGGATTATGATTTGAATATATTTTTTTTTATTCCCAAAAAAATTAATCACTTCTCAATATATTTATAACAATTCTCTATTTTTTCTATCTATATTCACTCATTAAGGATTTAATTTATCGTTAAGTTTCTATGCATTCATGCTTTTGTTAATTGTTGTCTACCTCTAATAATTATTCTAGAAATTATACTACTTTCTCTTACTAAAGTACTCTGGGAGATATATTTAATTTATTGAGATGTTACTAAGACTAAGATTATCATAATTAATAAACCCAATTTTGTGTATTAATTTATAAAGTTCTCATTCATTTACTGTTTTATTTAAACTATCAAAGAATTCAATAGATGCCTCTATATTTAATTTTTCTTTATTCTTGATGATTGATTTGAAAAAATAGAATATATATGATTATATTTTTTTATTTCTATTTAAATTTTCATTGTTCTTATTACATAGATGATATTATAGAATCTAATACACTTATTCACAAATTATATACTTAAGAAAATGACTGAGATTTCATAAAATCTCCAATTTCTAATTTTGTAATCAACCTATGTTAAAACTAAATTTTATATATGAGGTTTTATTGATTAAAACTTTAATTCTTATTTTTCCAGAATTAGAACTATTATCCTCATTATTTGCTTAATAGCATGATAAAATCTTGTATTTTAAATTTAATACAGAAATAATTTAATTATTATAGGTTAATTTCAGTTAGCATAAAAAAAGTAATATTAATTGCTAAATTTAATAATCAAACAGAATAATATTTTTTTTTGCAAATTGGGGATGTTTTTTATATTCTACTAATATTTTTAATTTTTTTGTTGTTTTTATTTCATTTATAAATGAAAATAATTAAATTTGAATCTTAAGCAAATAGGTTAGGAGCATTTTTCTATTAAGGTAATAAATTTTATTTTTTTTATAATAAATTTTCATTTTTTTCAAATTTAATCTTTATTTTTTCTCTACCCTTCCTTTTCTATAGATTTTGTTAATTAGGGTGATCTTTTTGGAAATTAATATACTTCTTTGTTATTTTGTTCCTTAACTCTATTATGTTTATTTATAATATTGTATTAAAAAATATAAATATTAATACTCTCTAATACATGCTAATTGAAAATCTGAGTATTTATTGATTAGTCCTTGTTTAAACATATAATAGATTTGTTGGGAGATGTAGCTTTTAATTACCAAACTTTTATCTTTTATTAAAATATTGCTCTATTTTAATTTATTGTATGAAAATTATAATAAATTATATAATTAATTTAAAAGTGGTTAATCAAACAAAATAAAATGTAGACGTCTTTTTAAAGTTTTAGTAAAATTATTTTTAAGATTTAATTTTGTACTACTGGTAATTAAGCTGGAGTTAAAACAGCTTATATCTTGTTCTTCAATATTTATGAATATTTTTCAGGTTTTAATTTCAATTAAAATTAAAACAACAATTTTTAGTAAACGTAATGAATTCTTTATATAGCAATTCTATTGTAGTTATTTCTAATATTTTAAAAATAATTTTGCCATATTTATATATATATATATTCTTATTTATGTATTTTTTCTCATTTAATTTTAGTTCATATAATATTTTCTCCATTAACAAATTACAGCAGTTAAGCACTTGAATAATTTTTGTAATATTTTAATGTTAGGGAGACTATGGCACTACTAAGTACTAAGATATCCTAATGAGCTAATTCGCTTGAATAAACCCCCAAATTTTTTAAAAATAATTTTTTGGGAATTTCTTTCAGTTTTTGGAATTTTTTAAAAGATATTTGATTAATCAGCAGTTTCAAAATATTCATGAGTAAAATAGGTTTTTGATTTCATTAAATTACAATTCTCCTTTAATTTTATTTTATAAAAACAGCATTTGTACATTCATCATTTATAATACAATATAATTATATTGTAATTTCTAGAGAAAGTCAACTTTTTTCAAAATATAAATAATTGGGATTTTATATTAAATTAATCATTAGTTTACAACTCCCATATTTAAAGAATCATATATAATAAATTATTTTACTTACAACAAAGCCAGTCTTGAAGGATATTAAATAGTGAATAGAATAGAATAATACAATAAATTGATTTAAGAAAATATATCTATAAAAAGAAACTAAAATATGATTAGTTATAAACCTATTCAGGCATTGTCATTTTATGAATTCTAAGAAGGACCATATTTTATTTTAACAAAGGATTAAGTTTATAAGCAAATTAAATATTTAATTTTTCATGATTATATATAATTATTTTTTTTAATAAGAAAACTTTGGAATTAGAATTAAATTTTTATTTTTTAGTCTAGACTCTAAAATAACATAAAATATGATCATATTTTTCAAAGTTATGGGGTATTTAAAAATGAAGTACGATTTAACTAAAAAATCCAGCCAGAACATATTTTGTATTCAATTTAATTCATAAATTATACTTCAAATAAAAATATTAAGATATCAATATTATTTGAAACAAATAAGTGCTTTCTGTCTTGCTAATTAATTATTTGAGAATGCTCAGACTCATTGTTATTCATTTAAATCAAGCCTTAAAGCTATTCGCAAGTCTCATCATAGAAACTGTGCTCATGAACTTTAAATTCCAAAGTTTGCAAAATATCCTGCTCTTATTATAAAATTTAGGATTTCTAATATTTTCCATGGGCTGCTTCATTTAAAATCTATCTCATAAGGATAGGGTAGACGTCTTCATACTTACTTGCAATAAATAGTGAAGTGAGTCCTACTATATGCAAATCTGCCTTATTCTATTTAGTACCCTGGAGCATTTTTATTAGATAAAATTTGTCCATTATTTAGGTTGCAAGAACAAAGGTTTTTGTGACTTATTTGCCAAGTACTCTAAACACCTGAATCATCCAATCTACCATTTTAAAAAAGTTCATTATATTATCCATATTTATAATATTAATTATATTAAAAGTATATTTATATATCCCTTCATTAACTTAGATTACTTTTACAATGAAATGATAAAAAATTATTTTTTTTTTAAAATAAGTAATTTTAAGTTATTTTAGAACCAAAAGTTTTTCTATATTTCTTATTAATAACAAATTGTTTTTATATTTAAGATAAAATTATCATTAATTTAATATTTATACTCTTTTTAATTCAAAGAATAATTTAGGTTATTAGATATCGTCTATATTAATTAAAATTATAAATTAGTTTTTATTTAAAATTATCATTCTTAGTCTGTGATTTTCAGAAATGCCATGGTAGTTCAGGTATTCTGGCTCGCAGATTGAACCTACCGAGTATTTATTTTTGTACGAGTTATCTGATATTTAATTAATTTTGCTCGGGCTTGCCTATCTACTACTGATTCTAAAACTTTGAGCAAAAGATTAGAAATTATTGATTATACATAATTAAATTTATTTTCAATATAATACAGCAATATCTAGGTTTTTTTTGAATTAAATATTATTCAATAATATCCCTTTCATATTACTCTCTTGAAATATTTGAGTAGGAATTTGGAAACGCTAAGTCTTTGAGCATTAAATTTTATTTTATTATATATAATTTCTCAATAAATATTGTATATAATTAAATATACTACAAATCCATGTTTTTATATTTAATTATTAGCACATCGTTGATTTTTACAGAGAGATAGAGGCTTTAATTATAGCTTTGCTGATGTTTTGATTCTTAATTTATACTATCTTTGAAATTAAGTTACGACAGTTCGTTTTTATTCTAATCGTAGCTTTCATTCTTTGACTATTATTATTAAACGGTAATTATTTAAAAATAATATAATTAAAAACTTTATTCTTTTTTTCATAAGAAATACTAAGAGCAATCAATAAAATAATAAATAAAGTTATTTAAAAAATTGGGAATTGTATTTTTTTTAATAATTAAATAGAAATTACTTTAATCTGTAATTTATTTGTTTTTCAATAAAAAGTTAAAATAAAAAACTTAATGTTGAATCATTTCTAAAATATTTAATAAATCGGAAATATTTTTAAATTCTGAATCTAATACTATTACTACAATAATAGAATACTATATAGATTTTTGAAGTTTTAAATTGTTATGACTATAGGATAATTTGAATTGATTCAAGTAAGTAATTCTTTGAGTTCAAAATTTAAGCAAAAGTTATAACTAAAGATTTTGATAATAATTTCTTGAATCAAAGCAAGTCGATTGTGATATTTAATTGCTCATAGTACCACTACAGCTTGTGTTTTAGCATTTTTTAGAGAAAGAACTATTTTTATCACTCCCAATTATATAATTTTAAAAGATGGTAGTCAAGTATTTATTAAATAAATTTATGAATTTTTGATAAAGAAATTTTTCATTGCAATTCATATAAACTCAAAACAAATAAAAAGTTTCAATTATCTTTTTATTAAAAATTGATAGGTTTTCTCAAAGAATAGAGTAAAGTTTAGCAAAATTAATTTTTTATTAAAGAAAGAATTTATTGAAAATTCTTATGAAATGAATATTTAAGGATATTAAAGGGTGGGGGTATAAAAATCACTTGCATTTTTATAATTTATTTCCACAAATATTTGAACACCTAAGATTCTAGGTTGCTGCTAAGTAGTTGATGTCCTCTAGACTGCAATAAGTATTATTTTAAATCTTAAAATTAATGAGTTTTATGATGTATAGATTAAAAAAATTTATCTACAATTTCCGTTAGCAGATTGATTCTTAGACTTATCAACCTTGGATTATTAATGTTTTATCTCATTTTACTTACTAACTAATTACTCAATTAAAATGTCAGGATTAACTCTTCTTTGTTTCAAAAAAGTATAACATTTGAGAAATTTTACTATTAATTCATCATTAATCTGTTTTTATAATGAAAATTATATATTTTAAAATCATTATAAAAAAAACATTTTATATTTATTTCGTGTGTCTCTTTTTGAAGGTACTAGATTCCTCTTGAATATCCCTTTTAAAGTTTTATGGGCCAAAAGTCGCTGAAAAATGGGTAAAATTTAAAAATAATTGTATTATATATTTAATAAAAGTTAATATCCAAAAATAATAGAAAACTATGTTAATAACTAATAAAATACATTGAAAACCCTTTTGTAGATTTTAAAGATTTTTAATATTCAAAAAATGCTCTTAAATTGAATATAATTAGAAATAAGTTTACTTTTATTTATTATGTTAAATTAACTTAAGTCAATTGACATAATTATAATCGTTTAAATGATATTATAAAATTGAAGAAATGAATTAATCTAACGAGCTTTTGTTAATTAAGAATTTAAATAGAAGATATTCATTGTGGATATAATAATATAATATGATATGTTATTCTGATCGTGATTTTGCTAGATATATTTATTTTAATTATTTAGACTAAATTGAGAAAAAAAGAAAAAATTAGTATATTATTGAACTAACAAACAAATGAAAATATAACCTTATATAAAAGAAAGTTTAAAATAAGCAATAATACTAATTTTGAATTTTTAATGTGATTTTTATTGAGTATAAAAATTAAGAAGGTTGGATACTTTTATCGAAATTAAGATTATAGGTTGTTTCTAATTAATCACTTTAAATATATAACCTTTAATATATCACTCTTACTTTATTATTACATTTTAAAATACTATATGTTCTCCTAAATTATTAATGAATAATTAATTTTAAAACATAGTATATGATTTTTATACTTCCAAATAATTTATATTCGTGCAATAATATCACCTATAATTTGAAAAATTACTATACTCGGATGATCTCTCAATTGAGTCTTGATTTTGATTAATTTTTTTGTTAATTATTAGCTGGAAGGTTTCTCTTTAATATTGAGACTTTTTTCTCTCCTCCAGTTATAAGTAAAATAAATAAATTTATTGTTTTAATAAATTGATTAGAAAAATCAAAATATATATTAATAACTGGTATTATAAGAAGTTTTGCTTATTATAATTACTTTTAATAAATTTAATTTAAATTTATTTTCTAATTTAATATGAATTATTGGACTTTATTATAATCTGCATTATATTATCTCATTTTGTAATTTTAGTTTATTTAATTTCCTTTAATTAATTTAGTAAGACCAAGTTTTAATGTATAAAAATATGACAAATTACTATCTTTATGAAAGTAATAAGTTGAGCATATTATTTTATAGGGCTTAAGGTATTTTTCTCAATTTTTGGTAATTTTATTGGCTATATATATGCAATTATTTTATACTAACTACAATTCTCTTTTTGCAATAATAAATACTTACTAGTTTTTTACTTGAAAAACTAATTTACAAATTGATATTAATTATTAATAACTTATAATTTATAATCGTTTCTTATACACGTGGTGATATAAGGTAACCTTACTCTGTTTCCTGTTTGGTTTTGTGACATACCGCTTTAAAATTAAAATATAATACATTTTATATAAAAATTTATTTTAATTTTATAAATAAAATTATGAATTAAATTTATTAAGTTTACTCAGAATGTGTTTTCTTGATATTTCCAATTGAACTGTTAAAAATAACTATTAAATATCACAAAAATTATTAATTATTTGTTTGTTTCTTCATTTAACACTCTAAAGCAATTGTATCTTGATTTAGTAAATTTGTTTTTAGCATTGAAATTAATTATGCAAATACAAAATCATTCCAGTAAAATAGAAATTTTTTTTAAAAAATTCAAAAATTCTTATTTTTTATATTTTTTTAGCTACTTCTAAAAACATTCAATATTAATAACTTTATAATTTGATTTAATCATTAAGATATTAGGTTTTTTCTTCTTCTAAATCATATAAATTTTATTAAATTATGTATCAAACTAAAATAAAATACTATACTTAAATTTTCATTTTAATGCAAGTATTTTAAATATTATTATTATTTTTGATTTCTTATAATTTAAATTGTATAAAAAACTGGACACCAAGAATTAATCTTCAATAATTTAAGGTTGCTACAATAATTATAAAATTAAAAAATAAATTTTAATCTTATATATAGTAAGATATAATTATTCTATTGTTTATTATATATAAATTAATAATTAGGGCTTGGAAGTACTGTTAGATAATTTTATCAGGTTCTAATTGGAATTAACTTAGCTGCTGTTTCTCTTGGCAAAAAATATTGATTAGACAGGGTTATCATTAATTCTTCCTCTTGATAAAATAAATTTAAATTAAATCAAAAATAATTAATGAGGCTGAGTGTTAGAGAGTATTTAAAGTGAGGGTTTAAGACTTTTGATTTAATTGTGAGCGATCTCTTACTCTCTGGGCGAAATTAGAAGCTGGAATCATCATGGTTTTTTAATAAAATTTATGATATACTATATGCAAAAGATAAAATTAATATCAAAGGGTAAAATAAAATATAATATGTAAAGTTTTGTATGCTATCGTTCTATATTACTACGTTATTTAAATATTATTATTGCAAAAATGATATTTTTATATTATTTATTGGGAAATTAATATTTATATATAATTTTAATTATAACAATCATATAATTTGACATTAATATAAAAAATATTAAAATAGGTATATTACCTGCAGTATAAAATTATTTTGAAATTGCATTTCATAATAAGTAATTAGCATATTTATTAGTCTCTTTAAAAATAAAAAAATAATTATCTTAATTAATTAATTTTTCTGACCACAAGTATTAAATATAAATTATTTCAATGCTTATATTTAAACTAAAAATGTAAAGAAAATTTCTTCGCTATATAATTTTATCCTCAAAATTATCTATTAAAAACACTGTTTGTTAAAAAAAATGATTTATGCATAGTATTAAGGTAGTTAAAAAATTTTACAAAATTGTTTAAATTTTACAATAGTATAAATATCTCTGTCTTAATTATAATTAAACTTAAATTCCAGTTGATAAAATTGCAATTTATCTGATTATTTATAAAAATTATCCCTTTTCATTAATTTTATCAAATTATATGATACAATTTTTTAAATAAATTCAATGTCACAAATAGTCATTTAATTATTAAATTGCGGATTTTTTAATTTAATTTTTAATTATTTAGTTTTTTATGGTAATAATATAATTAAAATCTTAAATTTAATAATAAAAAAATATTTTCTAATTAAATAGCAAAAATAAAAAATTAATGCTAAAGTTATGGGTCCTCGCTCATTAGTAATTATGATTTTATTCGCAGACAAGATATTACTAATTGAAGTTTTTTATTTATTTTTTTAATAATTTTATTAATGTTGTATATAAATATTAATATTAGTTGATAAAATTTAATGAACTTTTATATTAATTTTTAATGATTAGTTGAAATGATTAGATATAATAAGAACATAAATATATTAACTATTGCTAAAAATAATTATTAAATATACCTCAAAATATAATTAAACTGAGTTGATTTTGAATTCTATTTTAAACTCTTTATATAATTATAGAAAAATCTCTATATTTATTGTGAGAGCCCATTATCTAGGTAAATATCATCCTCATTTGGCATTGTTTTATTGAGTGTGTTCATCAGATTTTTTAACTCAATTTTTCAAAAATATTTTAAAAGGACAGTTCGCTCTAAAATTTTATTTTTAAGGGCTCACTTGAAAGAGAACGAAAGAGAAACTAACAGTAAAATATAAATAAATTAGAATTTAAATTTTCAATAAAAGTTAAATATATAAGATACTATTTTTATAGTATATTTGTCAAATTTAAATTTTTTACAAAAAATTGATTTAACAAATAAAAATAGGCCAGTTAAGTTTATTAATTTGACTTGATATTTTAAATTATTTTTTTTAATTATAAAAAAGTAGATTCTACAATCATTTTCTAATTCAATTTTCTCAATATGTAATCTAATTTTATTAGAAAATTAATTCGATTTTATTAATTTAATTGTGATTGAAAGTGGTATAGACTAAATAATATTCTAAATAATTATTTGGAGGGGGTATTAGTTTCTTCAGATATATGTAGTGATAAAAATCAATTATTGATAAAAGTTTCTTTGTTTATTAATGTTTTACATTTTTTTTTCAAATTTTTTTCTTTTCGAATATTGATTTATCCATCTTGAAATTATATTTGTGATAAACTAAAAAAAAATTATTTTTATAATAAAAATGATTCTTTGATTTTAATTATTAATTATTCTATATGCATTCAAGTATTTATATTCTTTTACTAAATTGTTCTATTTTAATATATTTTATCTAAAATTCTATTTATTTTCTCATGGTCCTAAGAAATAATTAAAAATCAAAAATATTAAAATTCTTAGAAGATGCATTTATTATCCTTAAATGATTATTGTGTTTAAAATATTATATTGAAAATTTAATGTTAAATTTTAAAATTACATTTAAAATAATTATTGGCTATGAAACTTCAACACCCCCCATTATTTACTAAACTTAATAAATTTTAATAAAATTATTATCTATTTATTAATAAATATATTAAAATGATTCAAGATCATAGATTTTATTTACTCTTTAAGTCTTATTAAATTAATATTCCATAAACTTAATTACGTTAATATTGTGATATTACTTTTCAAAAACTTTTCGGGTAAAAGTTTATTAATTATTATTATATAACAAGGGTTTATATCAATTTTAATTGTATTAGCAAATGAAATTCAATTTTTTATAAATAAAATGTCAATATCTCTTTTTTTAATTTAAAATACCCTAATTACTTCACTATCTGAAGAATTATCAATAAAAAACACATTTTGAAATTTATTTGTTTCAACCTGCTGTTAATTACTATTGAATATTTTCAGTTATTAGAATTTATTATTCATCTTAGCTGATGGTCTATACATAATCCAAAATATCAAATTAGTTTTTAATGGAAAAAAATATATTAAGAAATATTTGGAATTGCCAATTAATAATATTATTGTATTATTATATTTTTACAATCAAAACCCCAAAACCCTTTCAGTAGTTTGATTGAGTTTTTGATTGATAAAAGTAGACTATTAGTGCATACTTTATTAGGGTTTTAATAGGGTTTATGTAGGGGTTTAATGTTTAAATATTAGTATTTTAAGTGAGTATAACAAGCGAGTTTTTATAAATATTTCACACAAACATAAGCTTAGAGTCATGAGGCAGTTCTCTGAATTTTATCTTTCTAATTTGATGTTTGATTGTTTCTATTGCTTGTTAATTCTCTTAGCTTGGCTTGATAATAGTTGAGTATGCAAGTTCTCTGAGACCTCCATTTATTTTATTTTATCGAGATATTGTTTGATTCTCTGCTTAGAATCTCTCACCCTGCAGCTAAAGTAATCGTTTCTTGGCATGTCGCTCTCTATTATTATTACTGTGAGAGCCCAGATATCCCATTAAGTGTCTCCATCTCTCCAATCCTCTCTCTCTGGGAAATATCCAGGAGTACCGTATACATTTCCTTATGCAGAGGCTTGCACTCTTTGAGCTCTGTTGAAGTCTATAATATAAACTCTAAGAGGGTGAAAATTCAACATGATATTCTCTGGCTTTAAGTCTCTATGAACATAACCTAGCTTGTGAAGCACTTCAATCCCCTCAACTATCTGCTATACAATCTAGCCAATTTATCTCTGACATCTATTGTCAGATAAGAATTCTCTGTAAGTCATTTCAAGTAATGAAGCCTGAAGGCTACATGATCTTTACCAAGAAAAATAGCATCAAGCTATATGATATGCATGCACTCATTTAACTTTGCCTTTTAAAGAGCATAATACTCATTTGCAAATTCCATTTGGAACTTGTCATCAGCAAGGAAGTAATTGAACGGATATATCTTGTAAGCATATTAGTCATCAGTAATGACTCTCTTCTCTATTTTATCTTCAAGAGTAAGGTAGTTTCTAGGCAAGAATCTAAGTCAATAATTTTGAATATAGGAATCTTCATTGCC
>ARYC01002378.1:0-64849 GCA_000711775.1 Oxytricha trifallax
TCAATGTTGCTGTACCTCTTATACCAAGACCTTGATATGAAGGTATTAAATGTGAATACTGCCTCATCAGCGTGTATGAACTTTATATTATGCTCTTAAGCACTTTGCATTTAATCGAATATATAATTTAAATTATCCTTATAAAATGGAACATTAAAGTCAATCACTCTCTTAATGCGATTGACTGTCTTGTAAGATATTCCATTCTTTTATATATGTTCGCTATAGATTAAGCAGAGATGTGAAGCTCAGGAAATTGGCGATGAAACATCACAGCCCTCTAGGCTAGAGAGAAATGAGCCCAGTTTTAAGAGTCTTATCATTTATAAGATATTCAATATGATGCTGCTAAAATTTTAAGGGTCTCTTAGGCTAGAATTAAGATGCTATCTCTTTAAATTCAATGCTAATAGACAGTGAGACCTCACAGTTGCTGGAGATTTATGGAGTAGCCTTGCTAATAAACGTATAATTCAGAATAGGCTTGAGTTATTCACTATATTCATCACATCCATATCTTAACTTAAACAATAAATCTATATACTCACTGTCACAGACTGACCCCAAACCTCGCATATACTCACTTAAAATACTAATATTTAAACATTAAACCCCTACATAAACCTATTAAAACCCTAATAAAGTATACACTAATAGTCTACTTTTATCAATCAAAAACTCAATCAAACTACTGAAAGGGTTTTGGGGTTTTGATTGTGGATAGAACTGCAGAGATAGAAGCAAAAATCAAAATGATGTAGTAGAATCAGTCAATCAGTAACGGATTATAAGAATAATAATTATTAAATGTTAGAGAGTTATTTTTTCATAGTCAATATTAAGTTGGTATAATAAAATTGACTATTCACTATATAATTACATGAAATTCAATATTAATAGGATTTGAAGACACAACACAAACAAATAAAGTAACTATACATCCAAATGATACTTCAAATAAAGCTCTGATTAATCAAGGTAAGAAAGCAGATTTATATATAAATAAATACTATCAGTTACATCTATAAGAAAACAAAAGATGAATTAAATTCTTCTCATTATATCATAAAGTTTTAATTATTGTAAATTTATAGGGTTTTCTACACTGCCAAATATTGAATCAATATTTATTTTATAATATTAAAAAGTGAATTAAAATAATCATAAAATATAGGCTTGCCTCACAATAATTGAAATATCTGGAATAATAATCAGAAACTTAAAGAATATTGGGTTATTTTACTTAATACATCTTTATAGTCTAATGAAAAGATAGACTAGTTTTAATTTCTTTTAAAAGTAGCCCTTTTAGCCAGATATTTTACAAGTTATCATATTGGTGTCCTTTATTAAGCTATAATTTTTATATTGTCTTATTTATTAAATTTCCATATAATTACATGTAATGATTTAAATTAAACATATTATAAAAGTTGAGATTAATTAAAAAAATATATATTTTGAAATAATAAATTATTTAATTTCATTATGATCTTCGCAAGATTAACTAAGTTTAAGAATATCAAACTTCTTTAACTCCTATTTCATGTATTTATATAAATTTCACAATTTATAAAATGATATATTATCAGAATAATACAAATTAAACCTAATAAGAAAATTAGTTTTAATAGTATTGCTTGTGCTGATAATGATTTTTGGAGAAATATTTTGTTAGAAAACTGGAGGAGGCTACTTTTAATATTCTTACAATCGTTACTCTGGAGGTAGTTCAGACTATAAATCTACGTATTAAACTGGCTTCAACTATTCAAAATATTTTATAAGAGTTTTTTATATTCATACTTTAAATTTTTACTCAGAAATAAGTTCTTTTATAGGAATGTTATTTATAATAAATAAGAATTTATCATAGTTAAATTATTAATATTGATTAGTATGGTACATATTTCTATAAGAAAACAAGTTATGGAGGGATATGGTGGATACCACTTATTATTAAATTATAAAATATTTTATAAAAGAATATTATCTGATATTTCTATTTACTTTATCAATTAGAAAGAATAATTGCAAATCATGGAGTCTAAATGAATTAAGTATATTCTCATTAATTAAATGTACTTGACATTAAAATAATATATTTAAAAGTAATTTAATTATCTTTATATAACAATTTGAATTGTTTCATGTATTATAAATATAATATATTACTTTATATTTCTACATAATGTTGTAGTGACTTTTGTTGTTTTAGCATTCATAGGACTCATTGTGGGTTTAGTAGTGCGACTAAACATTCGTTTCAAGACTGCTCTTTGCATTATATTTTGTTGCAAGTGCGCTACTTATAGGGAGTATGATCTGCAACTCAAAGATTAGTATGAGAAAGAATTGAAATAATGGCAATAGGCAACAAGTGAAAGGTATTATCAAATCCTCAATTATATATTATAATTATCAATGATTTAATTCACTTCAAATAATTAGGATTCAATAATTTGGATTTTATGCTTTTAATATACCCCAGTAGAATTCAATTCCATCATGAGCAATTTTTAGCACTTACTTACTTAATATAACCCTATATTTTACAGAAGATAAATTTCGAAATATAATCTGATAAAATATTTAAAAATTTAAAATGATTGAAGTTTATAATTTTATTTAAGAAAACTACTTATCAATATATGAAATTGTCATTTTTTAATACTAATTGATAAATTGTTTTGCTATATTTTTCCCCAAGATATTTTGTTATTTCTAATAGCAGCAAAAGAAAGAACAAAAGTTAAAGATTTAATAAGAAATAGAAAGTGTTTTAGGAAGAGAAGGTGTCCTGTAAAATTAAAACCATGGGACAACTAAGATATATATTTAATTAAATTTTTATGATTTATTGCAAAGTTTTTTTTATAATATGATACAGGGATTGGATCCAGAATCAACTCAGCAAGCATTTTACAAAGATCTTTAAAGCAAAACGCAATCGAAATTTTAACTTTATTATAAATTAAAAATGATTGATGTTTCTATCCCATATATATATTAATTGTGAAATTCAAAGGAAATGAAAGCTAATAACATCAATTGAAATCAAACACTAATCAATTCATTAAAACAAACAACAATTTGCTTGGACAGCATGTGGAATTTCATCCTTCTCATAAAATAACATCGTCCCCTAAAACTTCATAAAACAATTAATTGAAAATTCATGGTGAGCTTCCGCCTATAAAAAGAGGTAGATTCCAGAATTTAAACTAATAAGAAAACATTAAAAACCAGCAAGATCAGATTTATGATAAAAAATCAAAGAACTTACTTCAGACAAGCAGTGTGAAAAATTTAAACAATATTCAGAAATAGAGGCCAGAAATTTTGGAATAAGTAGAAAGTGAGAGAAATTTTTAACATATAGGGGAACCTAAATAAAATAAGGGAAGTTTGATGAGTAATTTTCAGGAAAAGTTGCAGATATTTTCAGATAAATAGCAAAATTAATATGATTGAATAAATGTTATTTATAAGAGATAAATAATCTTCCTAAGATTAAATTTATTTAAAGTAATTTTACGAAATAAATCTCCAATAATAAATTCTGATTTTATTTTTTTATCAAATTTAACTAATTTAATACTCAACTAAATTTAAGGTTTCTTTAAATTTGTTTTGTAAATCTTAAACTTGTACAAAAATAGCTTTTTATTTTAAAATTACAAATAAAATGATAATTTAATTGTGTAATTATTTAAAATCCAATGTACTTTAAGATATTTGATAAATAATTGATAAAAATTTATAAAATTGAAATTTTGTCATCAAAAATTTTTCAAATACTTGACCCAAACAAAAAGATAAAATTTATAGCTTGAAAAATTGAATAATAAATAATATAAATTTTAATTTTATATTTACGAATCATTTATATTAATGTATTTAAAATTTTAAGAAAGTGTAATAATTAGGAATAATGAAATTTAATTCCCAAATCTATATAAATATAATTCATTTGACTAGGAATTTCTAATTATAAATATTAGTAATCTAAATATTGAATGCATCTGTTGATAAGGAAGATTTTATTTATAAAATTTCTAAGTATAAATAGATTGTTTAAATAATATTGTCAAATCAAATAGTATTTACTTAATAATGAACTTTAATGTTTTTTTTTTTAATCTCTATGATATTAGAAAATTAATTAAAAGTGATAAAGATTTAATAATTCATTGTTACAATTCAATTTTTATCAAATTTTAAAACAAAAATATGAAAAATTTATAACGATTTTTTGTATAGTTTTCACAATAAATTAATTCTAAATAAACTTATTCTATTTGGAATTTGATAATAATTTAATTTAAAATAATCAAACTTTCGAATAACTGGTAATATCAATTGTGAAAATGCAATAAAGTTAACGCACTCACTCGAATACCACTCTAAACAACAGTATACTGAACAATAGTAAGTAGCCTTTCAAGGTCAGCCATTTACACAAACATCAGCAGATATTACAAAACGAAAGAACCTAATCAGATTTCGCTGGTAAGTCTCATTTTATGCTGTAGCAGGCATAATACCAGAATCATATTTTATTATAAAAAGATTATTTATTTTATAAAATACCAGAAAGATAATAATATACAATAATAATAATAAGAATGTCAGTAAAACAGTGAGTAAATAATAAACACTTCAGGCGGATTGAATAAAAATCTCTCAATATAGAATACCTAGTTAATGAATAAACATAATAAACAACTTCTTGAACCATAACTTAAACAAGCTTTTAAAAAATAAAAAAAACTCACATTTGTAATATAAAATTAATGAATAAAATTCTATTATTTTTATCAAATTAGCTGTGAGCCCATATTTAAAATTAGAATCTTAAAAGTTAAAATCCCCGTAACTGTTTAATATTCAAGAAAACATTTCTTTTGATAATTAATATCGAAGAGAGAAATCCAATTAGAAAACGTCATTCAAATAAAATCACAACTAATATTTGAATAAAATCTCATTCATCAATGACTATAATCAGGAGTTTTTAATATATAAATTTGACAAATTTGCTCTCTTTTTTATAATAAACCTGAATTGATTATATTATTTTTTAATAATTTTGCGCAATTCTTTTGAGTTTGTTGAGGATTTAATGTTCTTTGACGAGTAAGATAAGTCTGTTCGCCATAAGAGTATCAATCAAAATAGACGTACATCTTAAAATAATTATAATATTTAAAATAAAAATAGAATACTCTCACCTAAAAAATAACTACTAAGTAATAACTAAAATACTGATAAAAATCAGAAGTTGAACTCCATTTTAACTGTCATAAACTAAAATAGAGGTTGTTCAAGTTAAACTTAAAACATAATTATTATTTTAATTTGTAATGTTTTTCTGTTGCAATAAATACTGTTAAATTATGAAATATAGACCCCTTTGAATTAAAAATAACAATGAGAGCTATTTGGTTGGTAAAAACATTCTCTAAGATGAAATAAAAAATTTCGCAATGATCTATTAAAAAACCTTGCTCAACTCAGATAAAATAAATGATTTACAATCAGACCAATAATAGCAGGGACTCATAGATCCTATTTCTCATAGCACACAATAAAATTAATCACTAATAAATGATAAATAAATTAAATTAATTAAAAACGTAAATTAAGAGCTTAATAAATCTGATGAATATTTGGATAAACTGTAAGTTCAAAATCAAAATGGCAGCAGTAAAAAGGGATAAAATTTTGGTTTGTAACTTTAGCATACTTTGTAACTATAGAAAAAGCCATAAATATAATTGAAATAACTTAATACTAGTATAATTCCAAGTAACCAGAATATTTTTAAAATGTAATTTCTGAGTTAGTTTTTGTATTAATTTTATCAATAAAAAAAAAGATTAATTTCAAATTGTCATTTTTACTATTAATAGGTCCCAAAAATATCTTAATTATTTTAATACTGATCAAACATCCATATACAAAAAATATCACAGTAAAAATTACTCCTTAAACTTGACTACTAAATTTCAACTGCGGAAATAAATGATGAATGAGAAAGATAGATTGATATTAGAGCAGGATTTGGAATTGTTAGGCGGCGATAATATTGACACTGACAGTGCAGATTCTCTAAATAATGATACATTTTATTTAATCTAATATGATGAATTTTTTCAAGAGTAATAAAATTATATATTTTAGATACTAGTTTGCTTGACATAGGTTTCAAGGACATCTCTGTTAATATAATCAAAGAAAATACCTAACTAAGTAAAGATTTAGAAAAGAAAAAATAGCAAAAAAATTAAGCTAAACTTTTGATGAACCTATATTTAAGCAGTAACTCACCACGTTTGCCGCCTGACGCTCTACTACAAAATCTCAATAAAAAAGTAATGAAGTAATTAGAAGAGTAAAAGAATTAATTCAAAGATAAAAGTCAAGTTAAACTTATTTCAAATCGAGAGCAATCTATGAACATATACAGAAATGAAATTAAAATGCGCACTATTAATCATGCTGTAAGTAGCAGATTGAAAGAATCTCCTCGTAATACAAATACAATTCAAGAAAGTATACAAGAGCAGTAAAGTATATCAGTTGGTAAATTGAGAAGGAAAAGATACGCTTCTAATCCAAGAGGTACTATCAAATCATTCAGTAAATTGGTCGGAGCAGATCTGAATAATCTAGACGAGAACTCTACTTTTCAGAGTTAAGAAAACATTGACTTGTTGCTACCATAGTACAATTCAAGTATGACTCCACACTTAAAGAAACCCAAGTATTTCAAGAGTTTAGGTAAAAATTCCAACGGAAATGATTAGACACCTATTAATAAATAAGGTAGTAAGCAGTTACCTTTAATTTCTTAATAACATACTACAATAAATAACGATTCACAATAACAACCAGCTTTTCTAAGTTTAAAGACCAAAAGTACGTTGAGAGAGCGTTTAACAGAAAGTCAAATTAAAAATAAAAAGAATAGACAGTAAATTCGATAGAACCAATATTAATCTAATTCTACTACAATCAACTCAACACACTCTCCAAGTCATAATTAAATCCAAAATAGAGACAATATTATGAATTAAAATGAGCAATAGTCAAGGTAATTAAAAAATTAAGGCTTGCCTTAGGTCACCAATAAAAGTTTAAATATATCCCAATAAAATACAGTCAAATCAATAAAATTTGTCAGTTTACAACAATAATAACAGTATCAAGATAGTTAATAAAGCGATGACAAATCAAAATAATGATAGATAAATTTGCAATGCCAACATTAATATATTTATAGTAAATTACGAGTTTACATTAATATTTCATTTTTCATTTCATCAATAATGATTAAAATTTAATCATGTCATATTCTTAAAATAAGAAATAAACCTATAATTTGCATTCTAATTATGCCAAAATAATTTAATTAATTTGTGGAAATAATATGTAATTAAATTATTATTTAAATAAACTTAACATTTTTGAAATATGGGAGCTTGTTGTTCAGCAGAAAATAGAGAATCACTGGCTTAATAATTCAAGAGATTTGAACAGCAATAGCAAACAGATTATCATTTAATCATATTCTATTGTAATTATTATAGTTTAGGATTATATATATAATTTCAGCAATAGTCTTAATATAGTAATAGCAGCATGGATGGAGGACTCGCACCAGTTTAACAACCAAAATAGAAAAATCAAAGTCTTCTGTTTGTAGCATCTTAAAATCAACCACTATCAATTGAATAGCAGTTTGAATTGCAATATTCCATTAATCACTCTATATTTTATTTGTGTTTTATGCGTGAATTTAAGTAATTTAATTTCTATTTGCTAATAACAAATGCAAATGCTAACTCCCTAGCAATAACAGCAACTTATCCTGTAATAGCATATGCAAGTGTAGTAGTTATAATTCCTACAGTAATAACAGTAAAACCTCTAACCAATCTAGAATAGCAGTTTGAATTCATCGTTTATGTCCTAATCACAATCGTCTCCATAACAAAATTAATTTGAAAAAAATGAAGATCAAATGAAATATTAGCAGTAACTGTTGGAGAATGAAGCACTGAAGGAATATATCAGATTATAAAAATAGGAAGTTGATGAATTGCAATTGCTACCATGTTATATTTGCTATTTTTATTCGAATAAAATTGCAATAGATGGTTGCAATCTCAGACTAGGTAAAAATGAGACTATCCAACACCCCTGCTTCAGCCAATTTATCACCAGATAATTCAAAAAACAACAGCATGGTCCAACCAAAGTCATTCCATTACTATAGAATAATTTTTACTTATTTATTCAATTCCAAATCCTTTAATAATCTGCTGAAGAACTTGTAAAATAATTTGAAAAGACAAGGAAAACCGGATTGTATTAGTAAAAGATTTAAAGTGATAATTAACTTAGGGAAGAATTCAAATTATTCGAAGGCAATTATATAACTGCAGAAGAAGGGGATAGTAAGTAGCTAAAGTTGTTTATTAAAATAGATGAAACCACAAATACTGTAGTTTAATTCAATTGTTTTATATATTTTATAATTAAAGAGCATATAATCTGAATTTTATACAAGTTAAATTATTAAATATTTAGTTGGATTCTATCATGACAAACTTATGGAATATTAACTCTAAGGTGTATTATAATATATGATATGCCCTTTTTAACCCCAAATGATAATAAAAATAAATATAATTTTTATTAATTTTTTGCAATAATAGACCCTGAATCATAGCAAATCTTAATTGGTCTATTCAAACGCCCTCTCTTGATGATAGTAGGCTAATATCACCCCAATTTCCATAAAATTCAGGGTTTCACCATGGACTAGGATTGCATTGATGACTCTAAAGAATGGCATGAGACCACTCTCCTCCTAAAAAACGCTTGAAAAAGTTCTTGTAATTCTAATAGATGAAATTAGACGCAGTAAATTATAGCTGATTTTAAATTATGTTTGTGATTTAGTAGTATAAAATTTAATTGAAAATAATGCTTTTTTAAAGTTAATAGAAGTTATGATTATACAAAATAATATCAAAGTGATAAGATTTATCATCTATTTCTAACAGTGAAGGGATTAACTTTCTTGAGAGTGAAGTATTCATCTGCAAAGCCTGTAATTGGTGTCTTCAATCTATTGAACTGCCAGTTTTTGTTCTGTGGCACTAATGGGTTATTGTACCAACCAATTTCTTGATTGCTTTAACAAAATAATAAAATAAATTGCTAGTCATTGCATGGGGATACTTCTATCTTGGTTGTAGGCCTGCACTTTGTATTTTCCTCTTCATAGCATCTAATCTGAATGCCCGATCCACTACATCATCATTTAATGAATCTACTTTCTTGTCTTTATAGGGGTGTTGCGGGGTGATGTGATTTGGCTTCTCAGTAATGTTTGTTACTATATTACAAAATAAGCTTAACAGCCTTGTTTATATAATTTATGAAACAGCAATTATTCAAGTGCATGAATATACCGGAGCAAAATTAAACAATTTCATTAAAAAATAATCATTGATAGTTTTGTAACTTACTGGTCTGTGGATTAATAGTGTACTCTTCGGTCCTATTCCGATGTGAGTAATTCTTCTCTTTCCTCACGAATTCCTCAAATATTTTCTACTGATGCACTGGGTTTTTAAGCACTCTCTGCGATTGCTACTGTTTCTTGTGACTTTCCATTTAAAATAATTGCGATAATTAATTATAATTCGTTTAACTGATAACAATAATAATATACAAATGAACATAAAAACTACTAATTATTAATTAGAATGACTTTGTTTAAAATTGAAGTATTATTGATAATAACAACGGATTTTATATGATTTAATCATAGCAAATAAATCACTTTTGTCTAATTTTTTATATTAAATTAAACTAACTAATTATCTCTATCAATCTTGCACTTAGTCAATGGTCTAATTTTCCTTAAGAAATTCTTTATTTTCTTGATTTTTCTTATCATTTTACGACTATTTATATTAGTGATCTTAGTTATATTAGTGCTAATTCTATTTTTTAACAGTTCATAGGTCTTCCTCTGAGGCATCATATGGCTTTTTGGTGTCTTCTTGCTGTGAATGATCTTGTGAGGATTGTTATTGATCTTCTTATTGCTGTTGTTGATTGGTGGTTTCATCTTGTTGAGTATTGGTATCTTCCTCAACATCCTCATCACCGTTATTCATGCTGATGAAGTCATCCCAGTTGATGTCAGAGTTGCCATCGAAGTTCATGTTGTCAATCTTGATGTTCTTTGGGGTCTTCTTCTTTTTCTTCTTGCCGTCGCTGTCAGTATCTTTTTCCTTAGGTTTTGGGGTGCTGTTGACTCTATCGAATAGTTGATTTGCTCTCTTCAACTTGTTATCGATTTCACTGACTTTGAAGGCTGGGTCTTCATCAAGTGCGATACCCTTTTGTTTCTCAACTACATCCTCTAGCCAGGCCAAAACTTCCTTTATTTTGTCAATGACATCCTTCTTTTGATCAGCAGTGATCCAAGCTTTCTTGGTGGTCCAATCGTCAACTTTGTCCATCAATTTTTGAAGCTTAGACTTGGCATTGTCGACTGCTTGATCTCTCAAGCCATATTCCTCCTTTCTCATTTTGAGGGATGAGAATTTTCCATTTATTTCTATGTATCTAGATTAATAGTCTTCGTAGTTGGCATTCAATGAAATCAATTTAATCTAAATGGAAAAATAATCAAACTAAGTTATACAATTGTAACCATCTTCTTCAAGCCAGTTCTCAGCTTCTCTGAGGATTTCTTAAATTTCCTCAACTTTGGAGGCACCAACGAAGGGCATGTTTTCTTCTTCATTAATCCAATCTCTGAGGGCATATATCACTGTCTCATAGTCATTCTTGGCCTTCTCTGTCTTGAACTTTGTTAATGTACAATTACCATATCGTTCTATTAAATTAAAAATTTTAAATGATAATTAAATTATAAAACTTATCTTCATCTCTCTTTTCTAACCATCTCAATCTTTCTTTTGAGGCTCTTAATTGCTCGATATTAATTACAAATAAAAAAATCGGTGGTGAGTGAGGGAAGTCCATAGAAAGTCTTCTCAATTTGATTTAGTGGATATGGAATAGTTCTCTTCTTAGTCTTCTTGACGAATTATGGTTGAGCTGGAGTTTAAATAAAAGACAGTAAAATAATATTTTATGATATTTATAGTTGGCTCAGCTGGTTGTGCCTCATCAGTAGTTGTGTTTGTGGCATCTGAGGTAGCATTTGAAGTTCCATCTGTTTCATTAGTTGCGTTAGTGTCTTTAGTTGCTTTGGCAGTCTTGTTTTTCTTTGGAGTTGGAACTCGTTCTTCAACTACGTAAGTTTCTTCCAATTTTACCTCGGCTTTGTTCAACTAAATCAAACCTGATCTTGATAGCTCAAAACTAAGAGTAACCTTTGGCTGGCTGGTTGTGTTTTACTTGGCGACATCATTCACAATAATTTATACAGCAGAAAAGATTTGCAATTAGATTTCTACATTGATTCAAAACCCCAAAACCCCTTAGTGAGGTTTATAAGTGCTTTGATTTGTAGGGTATAGTTGGGGTCTTATTGGGGTTAGTAGAGAAATTAGGCCAATTTTCAAAATGAGAAATAGAAATTAGCGAAATTTAGGGTCTATTTATGATGAGTAATATTTAGATTTACTTCTTAAGCTTAGGTATGGTACAAGTATTAATATAGACTAAGTCAAACCAGTGTAGAATTATACAGCCATAGCAAGACTCCTACACAAGAGTGCCTCAACTGTCAGGTATCATTGCTTGTTAGCTGTTTAACATTATAACTCAGGCTCTTGAAAACATCCTGCAAGAAAATAAAAGTTCTCACAGGTCCATATTGACTATCTCTGTGACTCTAAGACATTAAAGTATTGGGCTCACTTTCCTCTTGGCTAACGAGCTGTCATGTTTCATCGCAAGTTTCCAGACATGCGTATCTCTCCTTAGACTATAGCCAATATTTATAGACGAAATGGTATTACTTTCAAGACTGTCAACAGAGTTAAGAAAGTGATTGATTTTACAGTGCCATTTTATAGCAATAATTTAAACTATATATATGATTAAATGCAGAGAGCTATTGATAATAACATCAAGTTCATACATGCAGATGAAGCTGTGTTTACGTTCAACACTTTTATTAATAAGTCAAGGTACAAGAAGTATGATAACATAGAAGTTTATGACTAAAAAGTAAAGGTAGTCACTCATGCAATTTTAGCTGGTATAAGTGAAGATTCAGGCTTAGAGAGTTATGTGATTCACCCTCGCTCTATTAAGCGAGAGTAGTATATAGAGTTCCTACATAAGCTCAGAGAGAAGTATAGCAACCAAGAGATCATCCTGTTTGTTGATAACCTATCAGTTCATAAGACTAAGGAGTCTAAGAAAGCTTATGAAGACCTAAACATAACCCCTGTATACAACGTTCCTTACAGCCCTTAATTTAATGGAATAGAATTCTACTGGAGTTAAATAAAGACTCACTACAAGAAGCTTCTGCTGTATCATCTTATGCATGACTTGCCCATCGATACAGTAGACTTGATTCAAAGCAGCTGTAAGAGAGTGAGCGTAGATAAGACAACAATTTGTGCGAGAAAGGGAAGAATGAATGTTTATAAATAAGTTTTAGATTTAAACGAATGAATATATTCACATATTAAACTGGCCCATAAATGGGTTTGGCTTCTCTTTCTTCTCCTCTTCTTATGGCTTGCTTGGGCCCATATTTCTTCTCTTTGTGCCAGCTCCTGCATCTATGTTCATTTCATCTGGCTTTTAAACATCTTTATAAAGTCTCTTGCTCACTTCATGAATTTTTTGTGACTTTCTCTCTCTATGAACCTTAGCATGCTCTTTCATAAGATATATACCAGTGCCTGATTTTCCTACAAAGTTATATGTCAAAGCTTACTTGAAAGATAAGGATGCTTCTTAAGTTCCTCTAGCCAAGCTGAGCTTATTAGAATGCCTTGCTTCTTCTAGTCTTCAGGAGAAATAGAATATCGTTTCTTATGTGCTTCTTCAATAATTTCTCTGAGATAATCCTCTTTTATTGTACCAAGAACACCAAAGAAGAAGTTCCTCTCTGGGAGTTTATTAGAGAGTTGTTTCTTGGTAGGAAGGTAAACTACCACTTCCTCATCTTACATGGCATCCTCATAAAGATTAGTGACTGAAATGTCAGGGTAGTTGGGAATTTCGATTAGTTTAATCTCTTTATTTTTAAAAGCTTTCTTCTCCTCACAAAGTATTGCTTTCAAGAATGAAATTTTGGTACCTTCCATCGTAGGAAGGATTAAACCAACTGTATAATATGTTAATAATCATCAAGTTATCTTACCATGTAAAGTTTGGTATCGATAGAGATCTTCCTTACTTCTGAATCTTGATATCATTTCTTGAGCCTCGACTCTTTTCATTTGATCATTGAGTGATTCCATCTTTGTTCCTCTCCCTATTAATGAATTTCAAATTATAACTTATAGACTTCTGGATCCTATTGTTTAAAATCTTACTATTAAATATGGGCATCTTATAGGAGGTCAACCCTGCAAGATACGTGGAGAAAGTTTGCAGAAGCTGTAACAAACTGCAGTGATGGAGCTCCATTTTTATCAATTTAGTTCCATTAAATTAGTACTAAATTTGTTTAAATTTAATTAGTACTGGTACTAAATTCGTTTAATTTTAATTGGTACCAATTTAATAGTACCAAAACTTAATTAGTACCTAGTTTTAAACTAATGAGGTTTTAATGGAAAAGTTCCAATATGGTTCAAAACCTAATTGGTACCAGTACCAACCTCAATTTTTTCTAAGTTGGTACCAAAATTAAAAATATTAAGCATGAATTTAGAAAATTTATAGTTATAAACTTAGTATAAATATGATGTCTAACGCCTAAGAAGCAACCATTGTTGTTGCAGTACCAACTCCTATACAAAGTTACTATAACAAGAGAGGTTATTAAAGCTTTATAATAGAAATTTAAATTTGAATTTAAACATGGCGGCTAACTTAAATCGCAAAGCAGTCTCTCTTGACAGTAGATAATCTTAGCTAAACTTTGGATAAACTAAGAAGCCAGAGATCATATACATTGAAAAGGAGCCAGAGCTTAAAGCTCTTGAGTTTGAATCAGAGGTGTTTGTTCTAGAAATAAATATCAGGAAGCAGAGAGCAGAGATAAGTATTTAAACGCTAATCGAAGATGTTGAGGAGTTAAAAGAACATCTCCCACTAGAAAAGATTAAAGAATTCTAATGTGATGAATGCTAAAATTTCTTCTCAACTGATTCGAGCTTGAAGAGGCACATCAAAGAGATGCACTCTGGGAGAGCTAAGATATATTTTAAGCACGAAAAGGTCGATGGCAGGTATTAGTGCACGACTTGCATGAAGTCTTACACTCACTCAGCTAAAGTTAAAAGACACATGCAGAAACATCATTTAAGTGAGTTTTTAATGCAAGATAAAGAAACATAAAAACTTATACCAGCCAAGAGAAAGTCCAATACTGTAGAGTCTTAAAAGAGAGCAGGAAGAGAGACTTAAGAAGCAGAAACGTTTTGAGTCAATGAACCAACCAGCTAATGAATTATATATAGCATACTTGTAAGAGAGAGCTATGTATATACCTGCATTAAATGCAGTAGATCTCAGTTTTTGCATTGACAACTATTTACATATTGATGTGCCTAACAAGGCAAAACTCATAGTAGTTGATGAGTATGCTTATAAAGTATATCCTTTCAAATATCTTATTAGGAACGAGCAGTATCAAAATGAGTTTGCCAATGAATACATAATACTAAGAGAGGCTCATAAAAGGTAATGCAAGAACTTGCTTAAACTCGATGGAGTTATTCTTGGACATGGTTTTATTGCACTACGACTTAAGAAATTTGAAATGACTCTAAGAGATTATCTCTACCATAATAGATACCCAGATGACTTGAATGAGATACTCACGGAAATGACCAAGGGTGTGAAAGAGCTGCATGATCTAGGGTATGTTCATAGAGATTTGAAGCCAGAAAATGTAATGCTAAATCTCTGTCCTTTAGAAATAGTAGTCATTGATTTCAATAGAGCAATAAGGTAAGAAATAGTGACTTTAGCTAAAGTGCTAGGCACACCTGGGTACTTCCCAATAAGAGAGAAGTGGACTAATGGCTCTGTTTAGTGGGATGTCTGGGCGGTAGCAGCAATTATTTTAGAGTGCGATATGGAAAGTATGTCGTACTTCGGAACAAAGCAAGAAAAGTAATCAATAAGCATGGCTGTTAAACATATAAAGCAAGAAGATGTATGCACTTAGATCAAGAAAATGGTTGAGATAATCATAGTAAAGCTCCAGCATATCCAAGATCATCATTAGAAGATATACTTGAAACATTAAAGAGAGCTAAGTTCAAGAAATACCACAAAGATAAGCAGATAAAATTTGTTTGAATTAAGCACATTAATACTCATTAAATATTCATTAAATTCACATAAAACTTGCGTTTTCTCTACTAACCCCAATAAGACCCCAACTATACCCTACAAATCAAAGCACTTATAAACCTCACTAAGGGGTTTTGGGGTTTTGATTGCTGGCGACTGTATCAATGCCTTTAACAACATAGGTTGATACCTTCTCTTTCTTGCCATCATCGCTTTCAGAGTAAACATCAATCTTCATGTCAGTATCATATGTCAAACTCAAACTCTTCTTTTGTCCAAGATAGTCTGTTCTCTTATACAAAACATAGTTCTTTTCGTATACGATAGCAACTGGTGTTGCGGTATGATTTTCAGCTGACTATTCATCAGTGCTGGTTGATTGAGATTCAGTTGTTGATGATTCAGCATCTTGATCATTCTCATCTTGCTTGGCAGAGTTTGCTAACTTAGTTTCATCTACTGGAGTAATGTGGATAGAGTATTGGTATTATGGATGTACAGTCAAGTATACTTTTCTAACTTTGAATGAGGCACTGCTGTTGCTTGCAATGAAGGCACTACCGAAGCACATGGCTTCATCACCATTCAAATGAACACCTAAGTCGTTCTTCTGGAGGGTTTGTATTAACATTTCTTGAATCTTTGGAATACGTATTCCACCACCTAGAAGTTCGATTTGGTCTACTTCATTAATTGAAAGATTTGCTCTCTTTAATACTTCATAAACTGGAGCAATTGCTCTTTCAAACAAATGACAATAATAATTAAATTCATATTTTATGGTATAAATGAGCGGAGGAGTCTTCGAATTCTTTTCTCTCAATAGTAGTCAATAAAGTTACATAATCAGCGAGCTCGCCAATCTTGATTTGATTTTACTTGTTAGCTGAAAGAACATCCTTAATCTTGATAACTTCCTTCAAAAGTCTCTTCACTGCTCTGGGATTAGTTTTAATCCACAGCTTTAAAAAAACTGTAAATTACTAGTAATTACATTTAAATACAGTTAAATGTCAGGCTTGCCTTGTCTTTCCTTGAGTGAATTGAATTTATCAGCAATAATATTAAGGAGAACTAGATCGAAATCTTGACCTCCCAACTCTTTATCGTATGATTCAGCAAGGACTTCGATGTGCTCGTATGATTTGTTTGTTGACTTTTCAGTGATAGCTGAGTATCTCACCAATGAAACTTCAGTGTCCATACCACCCATATTTAATACGCAAACAAAAGGTAATATTGTGTACTTATATAGATAAGCCCATGTTATAGAAGAGTACAGTCCATGGTTTGGCAGTGTCTAATCTGTCAATACCGAACATGGTTGCAGCAGCTGTATTTTCATGTATTAATTGAAGCACGCTAAGTCCTGCGATTTCAGCAGAGTCTTGAATCATTCTGCGTTGAGCAGGTGTATAATAAGATGGAATAGTAATCACGCAATCTTTTATAGTTCCACCTGACTGCTTTTCTGACATTTATCTGCCATACTTCAATAGTTGAGCCATCAACTCCTCTGTGTACATGATATTCCACAATCAATATAAATATTACTTCAAATTCTCATAAAAACATAGATATTACTTCAATAGTATCTTCTTCAGTGCCATTATCATATTTTCTCACAAGTTTCCAGCCGACTAATCCACGATCATCTTCAGCAAACTCATTTACTAAAAATCTAGTATTTGTCATTTTGTCCAAGAAATCTCTCTCATATTCTTGTCCTACGAATCTGTGCAATTGTGAGAAGGAAGTTTGTGTTAAAATTATTATTTTTATTTAAATGTATTAATTATTTGAAGTCACTGGATACTTGGTGCTTTCAGTGAGTGAATCTACTCCGAAGTAGCGTTCCTCTTGGGTAATGGTGAGTTGAGTCTCAGTTTTACGCTTTGTTGCGGTATTCTCGACGATTGTGAATGGTTGGCCTGGCTTCACCAATGTTATCTTGAAGAAAGTTTATTTACATTACAAAACAAAATACAATTGAGTTAAAGTATGTATTTATTCTAGAAAAATATGGATTAAAATATAAGTAAAAGTTGAACCAAAATCGAAACCTATGACATTGCTTTGCACAGGTTAGATGGTCATTAAACTAACTAAAAGTAATCCAAAGATTACTGATTTTGTTATTGAAGAATTTTTAAGAGATGGCATAGTTTAATTAAATTTTATTCTCATTAAATTTCTAAAATCATAGATTAAATATTTATATGAGAATAGTTGATCTCTAGAATTTTCCAGTAAATATCATATTTAAGATTTATAAAATACCAATCACTTTTAATATTACTTCATGAACACGTGTGATATTTCCAAATGACTCAAAATTAAGTTAAAATTCTATCAAATCTATGATATAATTCATACATAAAAGTTATTAATCAAAATGAAACTGAAAATATCTCAATTTCATGTATGTCCCAATCAGTAGGTTGCCCAGCTAAAAATGTATCTCCTTTAACTCCTTAAGGCAATTTGTATAAACTTACAGACAAATTATAATATATAGCTTCAATTGGTATTTGAAATTTTAAATAATTATTTGTGCCAAAATTTAAAGTTTACATTTCCCAATAAACTGTAACTCTTTTTAGGATTCTTAAAACTTATAAATAAATCACTGATGTCACTCTCTCCAAAACCTGGTGAATAATTTTCTTCGTTAAGTTTAATAGCTTTGTCACTTTTTGATTGCCTCACCTCGCATTTATTCCTTATTTATATATTAATAAATTTAATATGTAAAATACTATATGTTATATGCTATATAAATTTAACAGGCCTGAAAACACTAGCATGTTCTTCAAATCCATTATCTCTAATTATAGTCTGTTTCCTAGTGAGTGGAGAATAAAAATGCCTCATCAGAGTCCAGATATATATTTTCACTCATATAGCTCATTGGGTTAAATGCCCCGAAAATGTAGTGGTTATTCGCCTTCACAAACATAATCGTAGGACCTTTATTATACTTTTAATGATAAATTTATATGAATATACTTTTAAATCGTGATTATATATAATTCATGTTAATCATGTGATATTGGAGAATCAAGTGAAAAGAGTGCTAATGAGTGGCATCTCAGACAGCAGTAGCAAACCCCCACAGGCAAGTGCTCCCAATCTCTCAAAATCTCCCCAAAATAACAACCAAAACTTTGAGCAATTTGTTAAAGCTAATAACGATGACTAATCTGCTATTATATCTAAGATAGAAAGAGAGTCCAAGGAGATGTTTGGGAATATGGATGGACGGATAACCAAGTTGGAAGATAGTGTGGGTAAAATAGAGAAATCACTATAAACATTACTGGAGCACTAAAAGCAAATCAAAGAACATTAAATTAGAAGCAGTAATTCATAGAGCAATTTGAATTTGATATCACAGAATAACATTAGCGTTGGAAGTGCTCTTAATGTAGGAGGGTAAATCGTAAACAATTAGCAAGAAGTTATGCATATGATTATGGGCGCAATTAATGAAATATTTGGAGATCATGGTATCAATAATTAAAACCCTTAGAACCAACTGATTGTCCAAGATATTGCTTAACTTATTTAAATTAAAATAAAAATTATTCAATTAAAAATTTGAATGTAGAGCCAGAAAAAGTTGAATGCAAAAAAGTAGAGAGTTGATTAAATTTAGTAAAATAGGTTAGGAGTCATAAGTTACTTATTTTATAAAGATATGTTTTAAAATTTAATTAACAATGAAATTTTTTAAATCCTAAATTTTAATCATTTGTCAATAATTTCTGATTGCTTTAATACAGATCTAAATCCTAATCAATTAAAACTTAATATATCACTAATGATTAATATTTCTATAATAACAGTCAGAATATTAATAATCCTCCTAATAATAGTAACACAAACAATAATTGAAGACCTAATTCAAAATACTTAATTGAATATAACTTTCAATACAATATTTGGAATGACCAAATTTTAAACATATTTTACTTTAGATTCCTCTAAATTTATGTTGAATTAACTTATCAATAATGACTCAGTAAATTTTGTAATTATTATCAAACTTACCTGAATACCTTCACTAGTCGATAAAGTTTCGGGAGTCTGGCTATCCTAGCTAGGGAACTAAAATCACCAGTATTCAATATTTGTGAAATCGGTATAATTGAAAATAAATCAACCAAGAACCAACTTTTTAACTATGAATTATTTGTTAACTTATAATAAATTTTGCTTACATAGGACGTTTAAAACCCCAATAATATATAATTTGCTATTAATTTACTGATAAAATATTCATAAAATATTAATTATTTAATCAAAATTTATGGGAAATATACAATAAAGTATAAAACGAAGTATGTTATAAAAATAACGAAAAAATATTATATTTTATGGATAATTTTAGTTAATATATTTTTATAATAAGCTCTTAATTAAAGTAAACAAATTTTTGTAAACATTTATGACTTAAAATAACATAACTTTCTTATAATTTTTGTGTTATTTTTTAAATAAATTTTTATATTTAAAAGATATTTTCAATGATTATATTGCTATTTTCTTTCTATTATCTACAATATCCTCATTTTTTAAAAAAATTTAATATAATTATAATATAATATATTATTGAATTTCCTTAATTAATAAATAATTAATTCCTCTCCCACATCATAATAAGCCATGAAAAAACACAGAATCATGTCAACTCCAAACAAGAAATCTACTACACTATCAATCACAATCCATGTGACATCATCCAAGTCGTAGAATGCTATCCTATACGGTGTCATAATCGCAGTTATCAATAGGTTCCTATATGAAGTTTTAAAATAGTCTTAGATTTTAAACTTACACAGTGATAATAAAATCCCATTTTTGTTTGAATGAGTCGTCTGGCAAAATAATAAAGTAGTCGTATTTCTTAAGGCTTCGAAGTCTTTCAGCGTCGTCCGCACATATATCATCGAAAACTCTTTAGTTTTTGAGTGATTTTTCATGGATACTTCGGTCAGTGCCTGAAGAGAGCTTAGATTCTGATCTTTTAATTGCAGAGCTTACATTTGAAGGAGATTTTTGATTGTTTTACACTTTTGTTTGATCAGCTTTATCATCCTCTTTAATATCAAAACATGAAATAAACTTTCAGAAATTTTAAAAAGAGCATTCTAAATAAAATTTTAATGATTAATATCATGACTTTCCACTGATACTTAATTTAGATCATGTTTTTAGTTCTCCTAGACCACGTTAAATTCAAAAACTTTATTACTTCTTCCTGGTGTATCTCCCTTATCTGTTTTTAGGAGTTTCTCCTCTGTTTAGAATGGGTGGTCTATCAATTTGTCCTAGGTATCAGCCTGTCTATCGTGGGAATATTCACCCAATAGGTTTCTAGTTGTATTTGGAAAGTTATTCTCATCGTCATCATGACGTGGAATACCCCTTACACTTGATTAAACCGATGCTCCATCATTTGCAATATTTGTTTGATAGTTATCTAATTGATCAATGTTGATTTGCATTTTCCTTGTATCTTACTGAATTATTTGGTGATGTTAAGGATCCTTGATTGAATTTCTCTTTTAATTTATCAAAGAAGACGGCCTATGAGATTGATCCAGGATATCTACAATCAAATTTAATATCTTAATGCTAAAAAGATTGTTATTAATTCATTTATAAATGACAACTTTATCAGAGTTCTGATTATTTTCTTGACTGCTTTAATTTACCAAAATCTGTGAACTTTTTCTATTTCTTTAAGAATTCCTTCGATTTGTATGGTGTGGCATGTCACTTACATAGAGCTAATTCAGATTAATAGGAGGTGGTGGCCTTGATCTATTTCGTTTATCGAGGGGATTTGGGGAGTCCAAATCGAAATCAGAGAGGTTTCCGTAGTCTAAAGGTGCAAATTCCTCTAACTCAGTATCTTTAGGTTTGAACTTCTAATTAAAAAATTAGATAAGTTTTACAATGAATTTATCAAAAACTAGTTATTTTAAACCACTACTTTTTAATTTAGTGTAAACTTCGAGAAATTTCCTTTATTTAAATTATTTGTTTTTAAAGGCTCAAGAAACTTTTACTAATTACTCTTCGGAGTATTCATATCCTCAGTGATCATTTTGGAAAATCTGCGATTAGAACCCCTTCGACTAGTCTTAACAGTCGGCTAGTTAGTAATTTTAATGTCTAAAAATTGTCCATCTTCTGATACATTAGTAAGTAGTGGGTGGATTTGGAATTTTTGTATCAGGTTGAACGATCTGCGGTGGGATGAGGAGCGGCTTACTGATGATTTTACAGGTATTATAAGACTATCTCCTGAAGTCAAAATAAAAATTAGACCTTAAGAAGATCTAGAATATTTATAAAGCTCCTAAATTATTATTAAAAGTGATGTTATTCGTGATTTCTATGTTATTATTATTGTAGGAATACATTTAAAATTGAGAAATCAATTATAATTAAATTAATTACAAATCAAAATCGTGGCAAATAAAATTGGCCAATTTAAACGATATTGGGTTCATTCGATAGGTTATTCAAAATTAGCTGGACTTTAATATTGGCGGTAATATTTTATCTCATCACTGCAGCGAGATAACTCGATTTTAATTAAACCCTCTAAATTCAATAAATTATATCATCACATTAAAATCGAGTTATCTCGCTGCAGTGATGAGATAAAATATTACCGCCAATAATAAACTCCAGCTAATTTTGAATAGCCTATCGAATGAACCCAATATCGTTTAAATTGGCCAATTTTATTTGCCACGATTTTGATTTGTAATTAATTTAATTATTATTTAATTTCCCAATTTTAAATGTATTCCTACAATAATCTGTAAATTTGGATAAGAATTTTATGATATGTGATTTATTATCAAGTCTAAAAAATGCTTAAATAAAATTTTTTAATAAAAAATTACTGAAACTATTTACAAAATTATCACTTATGGCTGATGCTGATTATACTTAGAGCTTTAGCTCTTGGGAGTTAAATTATTTTTGTGTATTTAATCTGATTTTTCATCCATGGAAGAGAAATCTGTAATATTTTTTGATAGCTTTCTTTTTCTCCTCGTAGATCCAATTTTCTAATTTTCAATTCCTTAATCAGGATTAGTAAAATATTATAAAAAAGGCAGGTTAAATTCTTAAAAAATAGGCCCAAATATTATTGAATTTGCAAAAAATTTTAATGTTTTATATATTTTGGTATAATGCTAAATAAAACATATTTAATAGATTAGGCAATTTATTGATTTAATTACCATTTTTAGATTTCTTGGGTAATCCTCCAATATAACTAGACTTTTTATCGCTTGATTCTTAGGATTAATAATATTTTCTATCACTGTTCTCAGAGTGTTAGTGATTTATAGTTTTTATTGTTGTTTATTATTATATTTAGGTTTCATTTATATTCTAAGGGTGGTGATCATTATCTAAATGTTATTCTTTGTTTTCTATGTCAAATATTAAATCCTCAAGTTATTATATACACTTATAACTATATATTTTTGATTATATATTTTAATAAATTTAAAATTCTGGTGAGAAGTTTCCTGCTCAATTCAATTTTTAAAAAAATCTTTATTATCAATTATGTTATAATTCATATTTTAACATTAAGCTTTTTTTAAGCATGATAAAAATAAACAATATTTTATCAAAGTAACATATATTATTAATTAAAATAATTAGAGCATCATATTTAACAAAATATAATGAGACACTAGATAAATATAAACCTTGAAAATATAAAAATGTTTTTTATATAGGGTTAATTTATAATATAAATTTAAATGTTGGAAGCAGGAAACCTCCACCCCAATTTTGTTGATTAAAACATAAAAAATTATTAAATAATAAGTTAATTGGAGTCAAAAATAGTTTCTTTTCAAGCATGCTTCACTTGTGATCGAATAGGTGCAGGTTCTAAAAAAGGTTTTAATATTATTTTTGAGACTTACTTATTTATCTAAACTTATTCATAATTTTGTCATGAGTTTAATCACTCATTGCTGCTAATTTTTTTTACTAAAATAATTAAATATTTCAAACAAAATATTGCAAATTGATGTTATTTCTCCCATCTTAATATATAATTAAACAAATTTTATGAAAACATATATAAATTAATTAGAAATAGTTGAAATTAAATTATTTAAAAATGTAGAATTTACACATAAAACAAAGATCACTTCCAGAAATATCTCATTAAAAGCAAAACAAAGATTTACTTTTAGGGAAGAATTAATCTGTAATATCCTCTATTGATTTAAACAAAGACATCACTCCTAATTTCAACACCTAGTATATATATTCAAATTCGCAGTAGCCCCCAAAACCCCCTAACGTCAATGATTAATTGGGAATAAAAAAACGTAAAGTAAGACTTAAAATTAGTCCTAAAATTCAAACGAATCCCTAAACAAATAACATAAATAAGCAATTAAAGATAATTAAGCTAACTTAAAATTAATCAAGGTAATTTTCTCTTACCAACAAAAAAACTGAAACAGGTACTCCGAAATTGATGAAAATATTGAACATATCTAAGCATTTACAATCACCAATGAATTAATCCACTGGTAGGTTATCATCTGTGGATGGGAAAATATCTAAAAATAAGATATCCTTTGATGAATATTCTAAGATGTTTAAGGAGATGCAGGCTGGTAAAATTAAGAAACCTGTGCTTTATGAAAAAGCAGAAAATATGTTGAAATCAATGAAGAAAAATGGAATAACATTTTATCATTTATTTGCTTTTTATCTTATAGGAAAAAAATTAATTCCCAAGAAAAGCAATAGAAGCACAATTTCTAGAAAGTAGTAAGAGGAAAGTGACAGAAAAAGAAGCATGAAAATTACTTCAATCTCTGACTATTAAAATGAGGAGAGTATTACAAACAGAAAATTAAAATCTAAGAGGAGCTCTAAATCTTTAGACAGCTAAAAATCTAAGAAGGATAATGAATAACCAAAGGAAACTGCTCTATGCGAGTGTTGTTTACAGAGGAAATCAGACTTCATAATATTAGATTGCAAGCATTACATCTGCTTGAGATGCATTAATGACTTGAAAATTATGACCGGAATTTATAATGAGGAATAAATTAACACTATCCAATGCATAGTGTGTGATAGTACTTAAGAAATTGATACTCTGGAATTACTCACTAAATAAGATTCTTTAAGTATGAGTTAAATTATCAAATCTAGAAGTTTATCTAAAAGAAAATCATCTTAAAAGTTATCGCAAATTATAGAGAAAGGTTAGCCAAAGAAGACCAAAGTAGAAAAAGCAAAGTTAGTTCTTGATTAGTTATTTAAGATTTAAAGAAGCATGATGAAATGCTAAATGTGTCCAACTAAAGCGCTATAGATGTAAAAAGAAGCAGAGTATGAGTGCTTGAATTGTAACTTTGTAATGTGTTAAGATTGCCGGACTAAGCATAAAAATCATGCTAGATTTAAGAATCACGCTATCATAGTGTATGTAGATTTGGAAACTCATCAGTAAAAAGTTGAAAACGATCGATGTATTTTTCATAAAGAGCTCTTAAAGTTATTTTGTGTAACTTGCAACTATCCACTTTGCATGCTCTGTGTAGAATTTGAAGATGATCATAAAAATCACGAGTTAAGAACATTAAGTAAAATGCTGGAAGATGTTAATCGTAACAAAGATAATCGAAAGAGAGAAATTAATGAAAAACTATTGCCCTAAGTTTAAAGCTACATCTAATCTTACAAAGAATTCAAATTCAAACTAGAACAATAAAGAGATGGTTCGTTGTAAGAAATTGGAGATAAATTTGAATAAATATATGACAATCTAATGCAAAGGTGATTGCTTCTTGAGAAAAAAATTAATGAAAGTTTCTTGATAAACATAGAAATAGCAAACATTAAAATTGAAGGCTTTTAATCAATAAAGAAAAGATTGGAATACTTAGAGGCTCAGAAAATGGATTATGATTTATTAGAAATGAAAATGATCAAAATTATAGATAAAACTAAGTATTTTATGAGAGATATTGACATAACTGAGATTTCATAATGGGATTTAGAGGGAAGTATTTTTCAATTGAGTCAAGTTAGCTAAATTAAGAAAAGTATAAATAAACTTGAATTTCTTCCGTTTTAAGGCATCGATGTAGAAAAGTTTATGCGATAATTTCAAAAATCTAGAATTCTAAATGCAAAAGGAGAAGCGACTTTGATTAACAAGGATACTATAAGTATTTTTCCAAAATTCAACTAAGTGAGTTTGATTTATAGGCTCAGCGATGACGGTATAGGAACCAGAACATTTCATAAAGCTTGTGATAATAAAGGTCTTATATATTTTTTATTCTCATTAGTAATATTATATTTTTGTTAATTCACATGATTAACTGTTTTCTTCATTAATGGCAATAAGTTTCTCTAAGAATTTTGCCTAATTTTCTATAACAAAGTTCCTTAACCCTTAATTATTAAAACACTTTTCCTTTTCTAATGCATGACAGTAGGTAAAACTAACTTATTATTAGGTGTATGTTCAATTGATGTATTTCTAGAGTGATCATTATTTTGAATAGATTTGTTTTAACTCTCCGTCATATTAGAACCATCGTTTTATAAATTTTGATTTGAGTTTTTAGCTTCAGGTAAAAGTGTGATTGTTGGAGCATTTTCAAAGTTTCTAGAGACTGGGTTTAAATTATGAATTGTTATTTAGTTCTTAAGTGCTGGCTAATTTTTAACGTCTTGCTCAAGTTCTGACTTTTATAGCATAGCAGCACTTAAAGTACTATTTCTACCTACTAAAGTTTTTCGTTTTTGAGATGAAGTTTTATCTTTTTCAATGCTTTTTGCAACTTCTGAGGGTGCTCTTGTTTACTATAGCATAGTGTTATCATTTGGGCTTTGAGCAATGAGTTATTGTAAATCTACATTGCTTTGCTGATTTGAGTGAAAGTTCGAGATATGCTGCTAGCTCTCTTTATTCACATATTTTTTGTTTAGTACAATAACTGGCTTGTCATCTTTGAAATTTGTCATAGACCGCATCAAAGTGAATTTCTTTTAATTTTTTGTTTTCTTTCTTTCCTTAAGCTTTTATTGCTTTTCTTCAAAGTCTTCTCGATTTCTCTAAGCTTAATGCTTATATATTATTTAAGAAATTTTCTCTTATAATTATAATATTTAGAGTAAAATAAAAAGATATTGCAAAAAATTCCTTAATTCCTTTTTTCTATGTAAATTTTTATATAAAAAAATGCTTTGTGATTGAGCTTTCCCTTTTAACTTAATTCAAATTGACTGAAGTCTAATTTCGAGCTAACATCTTTCTCTTTCTTTATATGTCTGCAAACTTTTAATCAGTCTAATTTTCATTCGCTGTTTACTTTTATATTCCAAATATTTCACTCAGCCGCTTTGGACTCGGAGAGGATGTTTACTTTTTAGTAAGTCTTAAGCTGTTTAGTAAACTGAATTATCTCATTTTAGAACTATTCGATTCTTAAATTTTGTTCTTCGCTGTGAAATCTACTTCAGAATTATCGTTTGATTGTATAGATGAACTTTTTAGTGAACCTCTGGGATAAGGGCTTTCACCATTTTCTTCTTGAAGCACCAAATGAGGTTTGTTCTTGCTTACATAAACTTGCAGATTTTTATGTCTTTCTTGTCCTCCTACTTTGCCTTTATTACTTTGTTGATTTTTGCTTCCTTATTCACTTTTCGAGGAATTTTGGCTTAAGAAACTCGATACTTTGCTTGAGGATGATGAAGAGGAAGACGAAGAAGTAAAGGAAGAGTGAGACCTAGAATCGCTGCTCTATTCCTTTTACTCTTCATTATTATTATCTTCGTTATCATTGTCTTCATTCTCATCTTACAACTTATCATTTTTCTTTCTATTAGTACCCAACTAGTTAGCTAAAATAGCATATTTTAGGTGAAATAATTAAGTAAATCAAGATTACTCATTTCATTGTATTTATATTAATATTTATATATTATTAGGTACTCTACCGCATTTGAGCTGTTTTGCGGTAGAGTACCATAATTATATTAATTATTAAATAAATTAGTTTTAAATGCTTCAAATAAATATAGCATTTAGTTTGTAGAAAAAGTAATTTATTAATTAAAAATTCTTGATAAATTATAATAATAAAAAGTTCTACAAAGTATAAACCTATAACCATTAAGTCTTGTTGCTAAATATAGAAATATTTTTTATTTATTCGTATCTTTTATTGTTTTTTAATTAATATATTACTTTTTCTACAAACTAAATGCTATATTTATTTGAAGCATTTAAAATTTAATTTATTTAATAATTAATATAATTAAGGTACTCTACCGCAAAACAGCTCAAATGCGGTAGAGTACCTAAAAATATATAAATATTAATATAAATACAATGAAATGAGTAATCTTGATTTACTTAATTATTTCACCTAAAATATGCTATTTTAGCTAAGTATTCACTATAAGTCTTTTATTCTTCTAGCTCTCGTTTCTCCTCAACTTTCTTCTCTTTCTCTAAGAATGAAGAATCAGTCTTGATGTTATCGCTTACTTCCTCCTCTTCATCCTCGTCTTCTTCCTCTTCCTCATCTTCCTCTACATCTTCTTCATTGATTTGTTTTAGTTAATTGCCACTTCCATGTTATTCATGGTCTTTACTATGCTCAATTCCTTCTTCTAAACTATTGTTATTCTCCGATGATTTGTTAATGGAGTCTCCTTCCTGTTTATTTTCAGTACCTGTTTATGACACTTATCTCAAAACTTTCTTCTTTCTCTATCCTATTTTGAGAGCTGTACTCATTCTTCTTATCTGCCTATCATCATCCTTAATGGTAGTAAAACTTGGTCTGTGTGAGTTTTGAATCTGTTTCTTCAAAAAGTAGCTCTCGCTTTCATCCTTAATTTTCAAAGTGCGCCTTAATCTCTTTTACGCATTCATGAATAAATCAGCCAATATCTCTTCATATTCAACGTCCACCTTGGCTAGATCCGCTTTGTTTATTGTTAAGAGGTGGCAGTTGTCTAATGCTTTGGCTGTAAACTTCCGCTTGCCATCGTTGTTTTAGAATACGAAATCTATCTCCCCAAAGAAATAACCCTGATCTATTATCATATAGGCGCTGTCTTTTATGTCTTTGTGCACTAATAATAATCTATATATAAAAAAAAACTCCATAAAAAATAGACCAAATTCCCAATAAGAACAAGTTAAATTATTCAATAATAAAACCCCTTGATTCATTTAAGATTGGAAATAAGGAGTAAAGAATAAAAAGAAGAAGTTTAATTTATTGCTAATATAGAAATAATTAGAATAATATATTAATGAAAGATTATTATTATTATCTGATCAGAGATTAAAATTGATTCCAACAATATTAAAAACATTAGAAGAATCATTAAACTTTAAAACGAAAACCATCTCTACCAATTAAAATTAATTTTTGACCATCCCTAAAAATTTAGCCAACAAGATACAAAGTCTCCTCAATCAACCACTAATGCGTATATTTATCTTTACCTTATTCATTTCCTTCTCTTTTTACCCTTATTTTCAGTATTAAATGAATCAAGGGTTTTATAAACTAAAGCTGCCTTACCTTTAATAAGGAAAAATATTTCTTCAATTGGATCTTTTTCTTTATATATGTAATTTCCCTCTTCTATGTGCAAGGGTTTTAGTAATGGGCCAATAAAAGCGATAAAATGAGGAGGCTTCTTTTGAAAGAAAAATATTTTTTTAACTATTTCTTTGTGCATTATCAGAGATAACTCGATTTTTAGGTTTTGAGGGAGTTCATTCAAGAAACCAAATTATACAGCAGCATTTCTAAAATAATTTATGCTATTGGTATGTGAAATTTATTAATCACAGGATATACTATTAATTAAATTATAAATATATAATTTCTTTGGTAGTCATATTTTAGAGCTTGCTTTAATCTTCTATAGAATTCAAATCCTATTTGGTATTGCTTTTGTATTTTATTTAAAGTTGATAGTTTTTCATTCAGGTTGGCGTTTCTTGTGTCAATTGATGAAAGCATGGAGGAGAGTGATGAGATTGAGAAAAATAAACTTAATTATCTCATCTGAAATATTATTTCAAATGCAAATTGGTATTAAAATGAAATAAGATTTTTTTGAGAAAGAAAAAGAAAAGACTCCAATGATCATCAAAACAATACACATTACCCTTATAGTAAATAATTTTATAAAATTCTATTTGAATAAATGAACAAATGTTATTTGTTACCCTTTCTTCTATGCTAACTCCCACAATATCCCCAAACCCCACAGTTGTAATAGTAGTGAGAGTGAAATACATGGATGCTATATAAACCTCTACATTTGATGAATCTTAATAAACTATGATTCATTATATAAGATATATATTGCCAAAATTAGAACATTAATTTATGTTTAGCCATATCTGAAAATCCAAGTTTAAAACCTTGCATCATCTATTTTAGCCAGTATTACCCTATATAAATTATGTTAATTATCAGTTTTTATATATATATTTAGATTCCCTTAAATATTTATAGAATTTCAATTAAATTTAACAATTTCCAAGTACACTTACCAAAAACAGCCACAGATATGGCAAATAGCAACACTCATAATAATGAAGAATATAAGTCTCTCGAAACCCACGCTTATCTTGAATATATCATTGACCTGTTTAATTAAAGTATTTCTTTCTTTTACCACTTTCATCAGTCTGACAAGTCTAATAATATATAAGTTGTAGTAAATAGATCAGCATTGGATTTTTTAAGTCAGAGGGTCTGATAGTATTGAAAAAATCAAATTGAATTAGAATTATTTAATAACATTATGATTTGTTAGAATGATTAAATTCTCTAATATTTTTTACAATTCTTATTTTTATAAAAGTAATTGAAATTTCATCGGTTTAACTTTATATTACATTATATTATTTATGATAAATAAAAAGAAAAATAGAAGATTATAACAATTTGATTAATATAACTTAGAATACTTTTTAAACAAAATGGAAACCGGATTGTATAAACAGCTTTATCATCTCTCCATTCACCCTCGTAAACATCAAAGATATCTTGTCAGATCCACTTTTACTTAGTCCTTGAGCTCCGCACCCGAAGTGTCAACTTAGACCTGCCACTACTCTTACCAGGCTGAACCTCTAAAAAATAAATTTTTTAGATATGTTTTTTTGAAACTTACATTTTTGTGAGTGTAACTGGTCCATCCTCCTCTCCATTAAAAGTATTCATTTTAATCTTAATCAAATTGTTATAATCTTCTATTTTTCTTTTTATTTTTCATAATTGTTATGAAATACACAACATATAAATTATTAAAAAATCATTTTTGATAATTCTACTGAGAAAAAATAAATAAATTAATTATTGCTAACTGTAAATAGATATTTTCTTACAATATTAACTTATCAATTCTCAAATAACAAAATTTTGAAAAGATAAGATAACTCATAAAATAGATAAAAATTAAAAAATAAGACGACAATCCGAATGGAATTTGGAATATTTAAATTTAGGTAGAATATGAAAATTAAAATGCTAAAGTGTCACATTCATTATCCCTAATGCTTCTTATCAAATAAAATTATATTATAATTATTATTAGAAGTTTAATGATTACAAATTGACTTAAAATTATAATTTAAATTTATTCCCATTATTAAAAATTACTCAATAAAAAAATTATAATTATAAAGCTCAACTTTGTAAAAAAAAAACTAGGAATATAGATGATTCTAAAACGAGTAAATCTTTTATTAATAATAAATATGAATATTTTAAAAACAGGACATATGTTTTTAAATTGAAATAATTTAAAAATGTCTTATATCTTTCTATAAATGTTAAAATATAGAGAAATAAAATCTGCAGTAAAATCTTTATCACGAAACTTATAATTTAATTAAATAACCTCAAATTATATATTTAAAAAATTTAATTCAATAATTTATATATATATATATATATATATATTTTGCCATAACTAATTAAATATGACAAGAATATAATTTTTAAAATTGAGTTTGATTAAGATTAGTAGTATTAGCTCAAAGTTTATTAATCAGTGATAAAATTAATTATTAGTAGAAGGAATTTAATTAATTATTAATATTTTGATCTACTATCTCATAATTAAATTATAAAAATAAAGTAATTAACAAAGTTATATTGCTTATAACCTTTCTTAATATATGGTTTAAATATAATATAGTAACAATATTTTATTTAAGAAAGAACAATGGTAAAAAATTAATTATTTTATTAATTTCTTATATAAATTTACTATTTCTTTTAGAATTTATGTAATTGATAAATCCTAAATAAAGGTTTTATTCAATAGTACTAATTTTTAATTTTACTGAAGATAATCAAAAAAATTTAGAATTTTAATTTACAATACCTTATTGCATAAATTAATTAATAGTTAATAATCATATTTTTGAGAAGAAATTTTTACTTTTATTGAAAATTAATCACATAATTCATAATATTTTAAATAGCATAAGAAATACTTAGAATTATTAGATTATTATAGGTAAAAAATAAAAAAATATAAATAATAATAAGTCTAACTTTATTAGTATAATAGCAATATAGTAATGTATATATTATTTAAATAATTTCAAATAAAATTATTGTCTAAATTTATATATAAATTTAGAAATAATATACAAGGAATAATATACAAGAATATATTTGAAAAACTTAAATAATAAACACAGCTAAAATGAACTCACAATTTTTTTTAAATATAAAAGATCCAATCATCAGAAGAGACTACTCAATTGAAAGAAATAGAACCCTCCTCAAATCATTTATATATTAAGATATTTTATACATTTTTTACTGTTTACTTTTTTTAAAAAATAAATGTTTTAAAATTTATAAATCATTATTTCTCAAATATTAAGGTATTTGGAAAAAAGTAAAAAAATTAAAATAATTATAAATAGAAATATCTTTAACTTTTATAAACTCCAACAATTCTTTATTTTTTATTAAATTTTGTGAATTAATTTTTTCTGTAAACATTAACTTTTGTATATATAAATATATATTTTATTACTTTTGATTAATTTCCATGAAAAGAAATATTATAATAAATAAATTAATAATCAATTATTAAAAAGAATCTATATGCGAAACCTTCTATAAATTATTATAAAATATAACGTTTCTTACAATATTGATAGTCACAATAATAAGAATGATTAATATTTTGGCAACTGTAATAACTGTATAATAGAATTAAGTTAGCGTACCTTGGACATTTAATCCAAATTAATTTTACTATAGATTATTCTAGAAAAATTCTGAATATAATTTAATATTATCTTTTCATTTAAAATTAAGGTATCTTAATAAGAAGATTCACTAGGACTCAAGCCCGATAAAGATTTTTGACTTCCTCCTGTTGGCAGATATTAAGTAAAATCATGCTATGGATCCACATATAATAAAATTATTGTTTGACTAAGGAATTATGCTTTATCTAACTGAGAATCAAAAATTTGTCTTTTTTTTTATTGAAAGATGCATATTGTCCAATCATATGATTCAGGAGTCATTTTAAGGCATCCTATTTTTCTAAGTGATGTTAGCTTCCGTTAAATTTGGGCTTTGTGCTAATTGAGCCAGCTGCAGCAGCCAAAAACTATGTTTAACCTCAGTTTTTGTTATTTTATAAATTGAGATAACTTTGAATATTTATTACTTTTTTTTACTTTTCAATACTTAGTAAAACGATAATATGCTTATGATATTATTGTTTAAATTTGAATTAGTGTATGTTTAACAAAAATAATGACCTATTTGCCTATATTATAGTCATAAATTAAAGCAAATAAAATATATTTAAAATTAACCTTTTTTTAAAGTAAAGTTATTAAGGAAACAACATATTATTTTTAATTAGTTCTGAAGTTAATCTATTGATGCTATTAAAATAAAAATTATTATTACTTTAAGAGATTTTGGATTTATATTATGGATTTAAATTATTTCACCCGTAACTTGGCTTAAATAATCATATAAATTCATTATTAATGAAGTTTAAAATTAATGAATGTGTATTTATAAAAATTAATAATATGGCAACTGCTAATATTTGGAATGGGTTATTTATTTCCAAGATGCATGAATTAATTGTATACAATTTTGATTCAACCCCAATACCCAATTCATTTATTTTAAAAGTAAATTTCTATTTATTTTATCATGCAAACTTAGTTTATTATTTAAAACTAATTAGCTTCCACTTCAAATATCAATTTCTTACATAATTTCTAATATAATAAAAAATTATCCTCTCTATCCTATAATTTGTTATATAGGTTATGCTAAATTGCAATAACTATAAAAATGTAATATTAAAATTATGGGGAGAAGTTTCTTGCATCAAACATTGAAATTTTATTTATTTGCCAAAAATCATATTTAAAATATATTAATCAATACTTTTCAATTTTCATCTCCCCTATAATAAGCGACTTTTATATAAAATAACTCTCAAGGTTTACAACCAACAACTATTCCTTTTCTCATTATTCATTATAAAGTATTACAAACTTATTGTTATAATTAATAATTAGTGTAATCTTCATGAAATTATTCGAATCTTTATCAAGATATGAGACCTAAAGGATGTTTAAATAAGTAAAATTTTATCATTGATAGATGGCGATAAAAATTCTAAAAAATAACAAAAATTTTATATTTTTTAAAATAAAGCAAAAATTTCCGAAAGTGGTATAAAGATTCCCACCTTGAATGCATATAAATAACTACTTGGTGCAGAAAGCTTCCCCCTAAAAAAATAAATCTCAAAAGAGTCTTGCTTTTATTTATTGTGCCTACCAATTTAGTATCCCTATTGATGATTTTCTAATCATCTCCTGAGATGCGGGGAGTTGGCATAAATATTCTAGTATTCCAATTTTACAATCTAATTGGAATATTTCTTAATAATTGTTGGATTCTTACCTCTTTTGCAATATGTCTCAATATAATAAATATAAGTTTTATAATCAATGGAGCAGTAATGATGTGTGTATACAAAATTCACTTAGGAGTCAGCGATGTTTCACTGCATTGGATTATTATAGCAAACGTCTCAATATGTAAAATATTATTTATATATTATATTTTTTAAATTTTACTATATAATTAAATTAGCTTGCCCCATCTCATGATTTTGGTATTTATCTTAGGTAACAATTTATAAAAATATATTTATTTATATATTATTATTATTTTAATATGTTGTGCTATCTGCTATAATTAATTTATATTATAATCCGTCTATATTTTTATTCTACTTTGTGGAAAAAAGCATGAAAATGCAATTTATCTAGCTATAGTAAATACAAAAAATGAATGATGAGTTAAAAACAATATTTGATAAATTGCCAGAGGGAATCATATTATTTGACAGTGAATCAAAAAAGGTTTCGCTCGCTAATCTGGAATTTAAAAGATTGTTCTAATGTTAAGATTTAGAGAATTTATTCAAAAATTATATTTTATTTAATTTCGATTGCAAAGTATAATTAATAGGCAAATCTTTTGAAATACCTTTTTATTAATGCAAAATTTAGAATTCCCTTATTATAAGGATATTTATTTGTAATTTTTAGTGCATTTTTCAATTTTATTTGCCTCTCAAACATGAATTTTCAAAATTTATCTTTTGCAAATATAGAAACTACATCTATATAACTTTACGGATTACAATTATTGTAAAATTTAATTATAATTGTATTTACAACTTAAGCATATTGAGATAATTTTAATTTTTTATGGGTATCTAATCCAAAATCTAAGATGTCCGATTGAAAAAATATTTAATGATAATATATTATATTAAAAATACCAAATAGGAGCATCTGATTAGGAGATGAATAACTAAATTATATTAGAATATATAATATTGTAATTTTCTATAAACACAAACGAAGGAGGCCTTATGCTAGATATATTTTAAGCATCTTAGCTAGAAGACTAAGACATTTGTTATGAATTGATGATAAATAATCCACACTGTTAACAATAAGTGGCGTCTTAAAATTTGCACGAGACACTTCCTATTGATTAAAATAATAGTCACACCTCATCTTCATTTAACGAAATTGTCAGTCTACAATAGTGCAAATTATTCTTCTAAGGAGAGGAATAGTAGATGATTCTATTAAAGAACTATTGATTAAATTTCAATTTTATTTTTATGAACTTGACCCCGCTTGTAAAGTATGAAAAATTAAAGGTTGAAAATCACTACTATGAAATGCTAACAGCTACAGTCTCACATGATATGAGGACCCCTTTAAATGCAATTATAGGACTTCTTGGAAATCTAGAGAATTTCGTTCATAAATATATGTAAGCCAATTGATATTAAAATTTATCCATTATTTTATTAACTTCATTTGCAAGGAAAGAGATTTTTGCCCATCATCTAGAGCTCATCAAAATTTATGCTATTTTTAGTTAACGATCTCCTTGACTTCTTTTAGATTAAAAACGGGAAATTTAAGAAAAATGAAAGATTGATGAATTTGAGAGAATGCATAAGAGAACTGGTTGATATGTTTAAAGTTGCTGCAAATGAAAAAGGAATTCAACTTATATTCTTTTGCTAAGATGACTTCCCAAACTAAATAGTTGTAGATAGCTAGAGAATTCAACAAGTGCTTCTTAACCTATTGCAAAATGCACTTAAATTCACATTTGAAGGTAGCATCACAGTCACAATGAGATAATAAGCAATAACAAAAGATATAGTCTTCAGTGTTTAAGACACTGGTATTGGTATCAAAGAAGAAGATCGCTAGAAACTCTTTTATAAAGTTGATTTCCTCAATTATTTTAAAGCTTAATTAGCTCTTCACTATGTTTGGGAAACTTGAGTCATCCAGAACAGTAAACACCTCAGGAATAGGTATCGGTCTCACAATTTGCAAGAAAATAGTCGAATCTTTTGGTGGTTAGATATACCTAGAAGATCAAGATCTTCGAAAACAAGGATCAACTTTCACATTTTTCTTATAACCAGGAACACTAATTAAAAAGAATAAATCTCAAAATATCTAGAATAGAGTCTCAACTTTTACTTCTAATCCTAAACTTAAATTTTTATCATATTTTATTTGGATTTTACGATTTAAAATTATGAAATAGAATAAACTCAGCAATAACAAATAAGTGATTCATTAAGAAACTTAGTAAACCCCAAGTAACATTCAGACTTCAAATAATTAATTCATATTTGAAGAGAGCAAATAATTAGATCTTGATGAAATAAGAATTGATACCGAAGACGCTTATTTTATTATTATTTATAATTAATATAGCTCTGATTCAAAGTCAATAATCCTATCCAAATGACATGCTATTTAAGTAAAAAATAATAATTGTAATTGCTTAAGATTTATTATGTGTGTATTATATATATTAACTATCTGAACTTAATCAATAAGTGGATGAAGATGATAGCCAGGATTATAAACTACACCTCCAGGACTTGCATTTCTTGACTGATCTGAAAATTAAGTCTAAAATTTCACTATCCTACCAAGAAGAAGAACCATGCAAAATCTGCTCATAAATTCCAAAATACCTTATTGTGGATGATAATATATTTAATATTGTGACATTACAAACAATCATAGAAAATTTATATAATGTCACGACTGAAAAAGCTATGAATGGACTAGAAGCTGTTCAGAAAGTTAATATTTATATAAATTTACAATGTTTTTATTGTTTAAGTTAAAGCGAGAATTTAACAGTCAGAGTTTTGTCAAGATTGTGGAAATCCTCTCCCGAGATAATACGAAATAATCTTTTGAATAAGTTTAATTATATTTTGATCTTTATGGATGCAAATCAAAACTTCAAAAATTTTTATTTGTTTTACTTTTTTTTCATTTATACCATATTAAATGGGGGGGATGGGTGAGGAGTAGAGGGTTAGGATTATAAGGCTCGCTAGGGGTAGAAATGATGTTGAAGCATACCTATAGTTTAATTTGTTTCTGGCAATTTGAATAACTTTTTAAATAATTGGAATATGGCTTAATTATAAAATTTAAATATTTAATTTCTGGGATTTTTAATATGCCTGTGATGGATGGACTCCAAGCAACTCAAGAAATTAAAAAATAAAGTTTTATATTTTAAATTAGGCTTTAGGAAAAAATCTTCACTTAGTATAATTATCAAAATTCATTAATAAACTAAAAATAAATCGATTACAGTCCTACCTATTAACCTACAAACATAAGAGCTCAAATTATTGGCGTATCAGCCTATGATACAGATCTATTTACTAAGAAATGTTAATTTTCATAAAATTACTATAAAAATTACTAATTATTTATATATTTTTTTATGTCTGGATAGTGGAATGGATGTGTTTATCCCAAAGCCTATCTCCGTTGATATCATAAGATCTATCATAAAATATTATTAATATAAAATTTATAGAATTAATTTTTATCATAGAAAACTTTTATTGATTAGTAGAGTAAACTGAAAAATATTAAGAAAATTAACAATATAGTGTTGGATTTCTTTCAAAGTTTAAACTGCAATAAATTACTAATAAATAGTAGATTATTTTAATTTCTTAACAACTAAATTTAAATTTTGAATTTTTTTTGGTATTGCTTAAGTTAATTACAAATTCGATTGCAAAATCTTTTAAAATTTTCAAAGTTTGTTATTTTATGGTAAGAAACTTTTATATTGAAATTAGATTTTCCTGAAACATATCAATCTTTTTTAATTTTTGGTTTAATCTTTTTAAATAGGGGAAAATAAAATTTCTTTTATAGGAATTATTAATAAATAAACATAATTTATCATAATATAATTTAAATGTTAACTCATTTTCTAAGTAAATGTTTATTTTAAATATTGAAAATTGCTAAATAAACAATCAGAAATAAATTAAAATTAATGAAAGTATATTTAAAAATTTATTTTAAGTCTCTTTTATTTTTTCAGAGTTTTCAATAATTTTTTAAATCATTTTAATTACATTAAATTCTTAATAACTTACTTATTTAAAGTGTTCAATGTTAAAAGTTTGTGATTATATTAATATGAATATAAAACAAATGAATTGCTATTTTTAATTATAATTTTAATCAAATTAATAATCTATTTATTTTTGAATCTAAATGATATGATTAATACAATCATTTATTTATGATATCAGAAACATTGAAGAATTAATAAAATAAATTAGTGTAATAATTTTAGAAAAAACTTAGCGTCAAAAAGACAGGTAAATTATAATTAATTGAGTCAATAAAATGTGATATAAGCAAAATGTTGAAGTTTAATTTGGAATATGATTTATGTTATTATTAAGAGCAAAAATTCTGATTTTTATTATCAAGATTATAACAGTTCTTTTCTTCATAATCTAAAATTTATCCCCAGTATAATGATAACTCACTTTAAATAAATAGTTCTCTCAATAAATACCTTTAAAGCACATGTATATTAGGACAAATCAATTCTATAAGGAATTTTATGCTCTTTATATTCGTCAGATTTGCTGCAATAGCATTTTTTAAAAAATAATGTTTTTTTTTCTTAAAAATTAATTTAAAGGAAGAAAAAATATAAACTTCCCATAAGTAAGTTTTTTATTCTTTAAAAATTGTGGTTCGTAAAAGATAAAGTAATAGTATTTACCTCAAAATTGTAAATAACTTTATGAAATTCTTGATCTGTGAATCTTATCAATCAAACAAATATAAATATGAATGACACTGACTCTGAACAGAAACTTAAATTACTAAAATCTTATAAAACATAAAAAATCCTTCTTTTATTGTTTAAAAAATTATGACCTATTTGTTTTAATTTTTATATCAAATTCATTATAATGTAAACTAAAATTAAATCATTTTTATTTTTAAAATTATAAACTCTATCAATATATCAAAAAAATATCATATTTATTTACACAAACCTATAAAGTATATATCATTTAACTTTAAGAAGCAATTAAATTAGATTTATTAATATATTAAGGGAGAAGTTTTATGGCAAATATTTTTTAATAATATAATTTCATGAATTTTTCATAAAATTAAATATATTTGTATTTTAAATTTAATAATTTTTTATAGAGAAACATTAAACATCCTTCACTATGTTCAAATAATTTAGGGAAAATAGTTGCTTAGTATATTATTCTGACTAATGTTATTTTAATAGAAATAGGAATCTTATAAAAACTATCATAAATCTAATTGAATTAAAAGAGAAAAATTAAATTTATAAAAAGAAAAATGTAAAACATTTTCAATAGACATAGGCTAAAAATTATAAAATCTCAAATAAATCATATCACTCAAAGTTGTTTCTTGTTGTAAGAAAGAATAAAAGCTCTCGAAAAAGAAATCATAAAATTTACTTGCAGGGAAACTTCCCTAACACCTTTTTTTATCATAAGACTGGATTGGAAACCCCCCGCCTGTATAATTATTTAAATAAATTTCCATACATACTACAATCAAGAAAACTTGTATAACTTTAAATTATTTTAAAAATGAACTCACAATTTACTCTCAAAATTTAAGACCCAAAGCTACGAAGATAATTTGCTATACATAGAAATAAGGATCTTCTCAAATATTTTTATATGTTATATAAATTTTGATAAATAAAAAAACTTTGTAATTGTTGGTAAAATTAAAATTAATTGAAAATATATTTAAAAAAAGTAATATTTAATATACTTTGATTTTAATTAGATTTGTCTCATAACATATTTGTAATAAAATTTCATGAATCTTTGAAAAAAGGGAGAAGTTTTTAATTAAATTTATTGATTTTAATTTAAATAAAACAATTAAAGAATTATTTTTAAAGACATATACACAGTATAAAATATGCTAGTAAAAATATTTATTACATTCAATAACATATTGAAATTTATTATTATATAGAGAAAATCTTGTTAAATCTAGTTTAGTTAATTTAATAAAGAAATATCATGGTTAATCCTTAATCTTGCTTAAATAATATAATTAAGTCTATAGCTTTCATGTTACATTTATCAAAAATATATAAGTTAATATAGGATTTGATATAAAAGAAATAATTTATTGGCAATTAATCTGATTCATAATTTTAAAAGTTAGAAATTTTATAAAATAAAATTTCTATATTATTTAGTTTCCCATTTTCTTATAATTTAAGATAGAATGTTAGCAGTCATGTAATATTTACTTTAAAGATTGCATTTTTCTCAACATAGTTTAAACTATTTAATTAAAATTATCGTAATTTATTCTTTATTTTATTTGAAAAATATTCCTTCAATATTTCTGCTTATCCCATTTTAACAATTTATGAATTTCATTAACTTTATAAATAATTTTGATAAGATTTGTGGCAAATGTTTGACACTATTCTAATTTAATAATAAAAAAGATGATTTAAAAATAAACTTCTACTCACATATGTTTTTTACTAATAATTTATCTTAAACCTTATATTATTTCAGTTTTTATTATAATACACATATTATTAAAACAACAAAATTTTATTTTTAATAACCCAGACAATAATATGGATTAAATCAAAATATTTTTAATTTTTTCTTTTATGATTTTGTTTTAGATAATAAATTTATGAAATTCTATTCACTAGGTTAAATTATTCTAAATATATAATAAATTAAAATATTTTTCAAATTTCCAAATCATCTTAATTACAAGATATTAAACCTAAATGCTTTATTAATAAAAAAATTCATATTATATGATTAAAAATACAACAATCATTAGTTTCAAAAACAACTAAATTTTCTATTATTACTATTTATAGAATTATAATAATATTCTAGCTTAATTGCTTACTTTAAAATGTTGACCATGTAGCTTAAAAATATATTATTAAGTTTAGCATATTCGTTTTAAATATACTTAGACATTATTAATTAAAGTCTTCCTACTGATATAGAAGAATAGTGTTTAATTACCAAAATATCATTTGTGACAAATATTTGTATAAAGCTATAACATATATCATCGTATGAAGTATGAATCCTGAATTTGTTTTTTTATTTTTCTATAGTTCTATATAAATTTTATCAACGCCAAAAAATATAGAAAAGTTTTCTAAATAATTATTTAATTTAAGGATTTGTGGATAATAAATTTTCTTTCTAAATAATTCATAAATCCAATAAATACTATTTGAATAGTTTAGAATCTAAAAGTATTTAGTATAACTCTATATGGAAAAATAAGATTCTTTAATTAATTTAAGGAATATTATTATTATAGGTTCTTAAAAGCCATTTTATTCTAGAATTTTAATATTTATAGAATCATAATTAAATTTTAACTATAGATTTTTTAACTTATGCTTGATTATTAGTTCATTTAAAATATTTAGTAATATAAATTATTCAGCTGTTAAAGATATTAACTTAATTTTAAAAAAAAATATTTTATTTTAAGATATATAAAAATGGAGCTAACTTAAAAAAAATCTTGCTAATCTTTGCCATAAAAATCTTCAACAAAAACTTAAAAGAATGAATATTTTATATCTATAACAATACTAAAATAAATGAAAATCTAAAGAATTATTTAGATTGAAAAAATAATATTAATAGGATAAAATATTTATAAAATCAAATCTCTATGTATAGTTACAGTGATAAGAGTAATAAATATTTTGGCTACGGTACTAAGCAGTCAAATTTATCATTAAAAAATAACTAGTACAACGTGGGTTTTAAGAGTGATTCCTACTTTATGGCAAATATTATTATATAATAATTAAATAATTTAAAAATTACATTTTTGCAGGAATACATATGAATTAACTATAAATTAATATATAGGCAATTAAAATAATGTTAGTTAACTTAGTCAATACCTAGACTATATGGTACTTGTTCGAATAAAATTCATAATTTGCTGTACTTTTCTACGGGCTGTATATCAAATCTCTGGAGCGAGATATTTTAATTTTTATTTAGATACAAAATAAAATAAAAATACACTCAATTTATTTTGCTTTTGTTATGCCATAGAATGGTACCTCCTATTGAAAAGACCACGTAATTATGATTTTTTCTCGCACAGGTACTATAAAGTACTAAATTAACTAGGTTTCAACAAAGTTAATTGTCAATATTTTAATTATGAAGTAATTTATAATAACTAATTTTCCAAATACAAATAATTCCATCAATATTTTAATTGGAAATATAAAATATTAGTACTAGGGCTTGGATATAAATTTCCTGCTTTTATGAGCTAATTTTACACAATTTTAATTCTTCCAACTCATTTTTAAATATTTAATAATATGATTAAACATATGGTCAACTTCAGCTCTCTATTTATTTATACTTAATTAAACATTGATATAAATAGTTTTCAAAAAAATAAAATAGAATCGGGTTGATATAAATTTATTATGAATATATTTTGAGGAAGAAGTTTGGTCTGTAATATGAATATTTTTAAATTCTTGATCTGTAAATTTAAATTTCTATTTATTTTACTCAATTTTAATATATTCAATAAATTAGAAACATAGTTTTTGGAGAAAAAAAATATGTTGTATATCACCAAAATAACTTAAAACTTCTTAATATATTTTTTTATTATATTAATCATTAAATTGAATACATCTAAATTATAATAAACATTTAAGAATTAAATTTTCTTTTCTAGTAAAATGGTTGCTTCTTCCAGTAAAAATGCATGTTCCTCAGAAATATAAAATTAAATTTTACAGGAAATTTCTTTTTAAAAAAAAACAAAATATTCTACTCTTTAAATATTCTCTGTTACTGAATCCACCTTCTTAATGGATTTTAGCTTCAAACATTTTGCTATTTAAATTCTATAATCTGATTGGAATATTTCTCAATAATAATTGGATTTTAACTACAATTGCTATCTCTATCTTTTATTTTTTAACAATCATTATAATTAAAGTTAATATCTGTTCTGACCAAGATTACCCTTCCCAACCCTAATAAATACCCTATTTCATTTGAATTTTTTTATCCTTGAGGCCGTTTTATTTTTTATTATATAATGCTAAATCATTAATTCTTGATTTGCATAACTTTTCTAAGCCTGTTGACCTCTTATTATAAATGCTTTTATTATAAAATATATATATATATATATATATAAATAAAATGATATTTTTTGAATTATTAAATTTCTTAATTCATCTTCACTTGATATAGTTCAAAGGATTAGTAAAATCATTTTTTCCTTTTTTTAATTTTACATATATTTTTATATGGGGTATGGGGGAGGTGCTTGGATGGGTATCTTGGTTAGAACATATATCAATGGAATAGCAACACTCACAATTTATAATATTTACTTTGGTCTAAAAGACATCTCAATCTTTTGGATAATAATAGCAAGCATCTCAATAAAAACCTATAAAAATTCTAAATTAGATTTTAGTTTTTATTTATTTTGACTTATTTCTTAGTGAGTCATAAATTTAAATTTAAATTAAAGTTAAATATAAACTATATCAGAATATTTTTTAAAAATTAAGCAGCTTGAAATTTTATTTGAAATAAAAAAGAATTAATAGATTAATTTACAATTATAATTAATATTTTTTTCACAATTTACCATTAATATAAACAAAATTCAAGCCGTTTTTGCATTTCAATAGTTATATTAGATTTATTTTGATGGTGATTTTTTATTCTAAGGAATAAAAATAAATAAATTGATTGCTTTATAATTTAAATAATAAGTAATATCTTAGCGTATTAATAAAATCGAATTATTGTAATCAAAATTATATTATATAACAAAATGGGGAGGAATTTCTGCCCTTAAAATATAGAATTTTCATTTTTACAATATATTAACTTAAGCAATAATTTAATTCTATTTTAACAAAAATTCATAACAATTTAATAATAATTAAAATAAGGTAATATATTTTTTCTCTTTTAATTTGTTCCTCCATTTGCTATTTTTAAAATTTACATCATAATAATTAAATATTATTTCGTGGAAAAAAGCATGAAAATTTAATTTATCTAGCTATAATAAATACAGAAAATGAATGACGAGTTGAAAACAATATTTGATAAATTGCCTGAAGGGATCATTTTATTGTAAATTTAAAAATATTATGTAATTAATCTTAATTTTAAATATGCATTCGACAAATTTTAATGTATGTTTTTAGAATCGTAGTGATGAAGATTAATTTACCAATTATTTATCTGATCTTTTAATTATTATTACTTCATTAAATTAATAATTTTCAAAAGTATTTTTATCAATATTTGACATTGAAACAAAGAAAGTTTCATTGACTAACCTAGAATTTAAAAGACTATTCTAGTGTCAAGGAGAAAAATTAAACATTTTTAACTATTTAATATTTTTATTCAAGAAATCGAAGATGAAATTCAATATGTGTAATTGAAAAAATATTTAATAATTATGTACAATTGTTTATTATTATATTAAGCATCAGCTGAGGATGACAAATAAGCTAACATATTACGTATTTTATTTTAAATTCACAATTAACATGACGCCTGAGGGTCTGACTCTAGATTTATTTTAAGCTTCTTAATTAAATGACTCTGATACATACTATGAGGTGCTTCTTATTACTTAAAAATATTTGAATTTGTTAAATTATATTATTAATCTCTTTAGTTTTTCAAACTCATATAGTATCCAAACTTCTTTAAAATAAGCAATTTGGGCTAATTTTTTCAATTAACTTACCTTAAATTTTAAAAAAAATAAACAAATTTCATTTTTTCCAACATAACTTTAAATCTATAATAATAACTAACAAGAAAATTAAATATAGTGCTTATAGAAAAATCATAATAAAACAAACTCAGGATATAATTCTTAGCATCATTTATCATCTTATTTAAAAAAACTAATTTATTTTAATTAAACATAAATTAAAATAGAATAATCTGGTCTTAATGAAATCGTTAGTCTTTAATAATGCAAAATATTCTTTCAAGGTGAGGAGAAGTAAATGATATTATTTATACAACATTTAATAAAAATAATTGTGACAACTCACTCTTATGAACATATAAAAAGTATATGTGGAATATAAATCCTAAAATGAGTTTCTTAATATTATGATATATTTCGAATAATGAGTAGTTGAATAGGACTATCTAAGTTATGGCAAAAAGAAGGAATAGAAAAATACTAAAATCTATTTCACTATAAATTATTTAATCTGGATTTCTTTTTAAGATAATTTTATCATTCAATGAGTCTTAGCTAACGAAACCTTCTTGTTCCATATAGATATAAGTCAAATTATTGAAATTTCGTACAACTTTAAAAAAAAAGGTATGAAAAACTTATTTTATAATCCCTTATTAAAATTAGATTTATTTTTTTATAAATAAGCCTTTCATTTTTAGATATTGCTATCTTAAATATTAAATTAAATTAGAAGTTTATTACTAATTGATTTTAAAATTTTAACTTATGAATAAATGAAACTGTTAACCTTTAGTCTCAATAAGGTTTATTCTTTTATAAAATTTCCATTAAAAGTAAATATATACTATCTATGCATATCAATCAATTCAGCTAAGATACATGTTTAATAGCAAGAAAAATAATAATTATAAAAATCTTTCTCTTGTTCATTAAATCCTCAATTTAACTACTTGTTATGGACTCAGCGTTAATAAATCTAATTAGTTTGTATCAATGCTAAATTATGATATATTCAAATTAAGTAAGTTTTAAAAATTACTAAGAAAATAAATGATTCTATTAAAGAACTTTTTATAAATAGTTATATTACTTATGAACTTAACTCCACTAATTAAATATGAAAAACTAAAGGTTGAAAATCACTACTATGAGATGCTGACAGCTACTGTATCTCACGACATGAGGACGCCTTTAAATGCAATTATAGGTCTTCTTGGAAATCTTGAGAATTTCGTTCACTATTGATCTATAAAAAAATCAAATTATTCTAAATTTAATTTTGTTATTTTTTTCCAAACAATAGCAAGGAAAACGTTATTTGCCGATAATCCAAAGCTCCTCTAAATTCATGTTGTTTTTGGTAAATGACCTACTTGATTTCTTTTAAATAAAAAATGGAAAATTTAAGAAAAATGAAGGATTAACAAATTTGAGAGATTGTATTAGAGAACTGGTTGATATGTTTAAAGTGGCTGCAAATGAAAAAGGAATTCAACTTATATTCTTTTGCTAAGATGACTTTCCAGATTAAGTTATTGTAGATAGCTAGAGAATTTAACAAATTCTTTTGAATCTTTTACAAAACGCTCTTAAATTCACCTTTGAAGGTAGTATTACCGTAACTATGAGATATGAAATTAAGTCTTAGTTAATTGTTTTCAATGTTCAAGATTCAGGAATCGGAATCAAAGACGAAGACAGAGAAAAGCTTTTAAAATAGTAATTTTCTTTAAATTTGCTCTTCACTATGTTTGGAAAAATAGAGGCAACAAGAAACATAAACACCTCAGGGGTAGGCATTGGTCTTACTATTTGCAAGAAAATTGTGGAAGCATTCGGTGGCTATATTTATTTAGAAGATTAGGACCCTAGAAGGCAAGGGTCTACATTCACTTTTAGTATAAAATCATACAATCAAATAGTTAGATTTCAATCTAAGAAATAGAGTAAGGTTGATCTTCAATTGAATCTTTAAATTTTAAACTAAAGTATATATAGTATATAGAAGTTTTAATTTTATAATCTTTCCAAAATTCGAAATTAATGTGGTGATGGTTAGACTCCAAGCAGCATTCCAACTCATAGATCAAATCATCAATTCTTATTTGAAGAAAGCAAATCAGATGAAAATGAAGATATACACATTTTATAGCTAATAGAAATTAATAAGTTAGTTAATTAATTAGAAAATTAATATCAATGGAAAATAATACTGAAAGTAAGACTATCTCACGAACACCACCCCCGGAAGTATAGGTGTGGTCACCACCAAACTCGACTGTCGTCCTAACTTGTGTAGTTTCTTTCATGCAGCCACTCCGGATTTCCAATTCGGGCCATGTACTGCATTTAACGGCATATCATATCAGGACAAATCTCCGTGCTTTTTAAAAGGTACAGACACAACAGTACCCTAGGATATTCAGAGCTTTTATACCATGTAAAAGTATCAGCTAATCCTGATTTTCGAACCCCCCCCTTCCTTATTAGAAATAGTCAATCTACCAACCGTCTCGAATGTAGATCTAAAACCCAACAGTAGGTCAAAATCCCTGAATAGATATAATATATACATCGTTTTATTTTATTTTAATTAACAAATTTAACAAGAATAAAATGCTAAGTTATGTATTCTCAAATCTATAAATTTTTTATAATGAGCAAACATTTAAAAATGATAATTTTTTTTATCTCATCACATCTGAATAAATTTTAAGTATTTGTAAATCTAAACCTTATTAAAAAGATAAAAAGTTCGAATTATAACTTACTCTTTTAAACTAATTGTATTAATTAATAGTATGACATATTATCTTCTTTTCTTTGAATTATCTCTCAGCAAAACTGCAAATAAAAATTATGAAATAAATGACACAGTTTTTATTTAGTAAAATTTTATGAATTAAGTACCTGCGCGTTTTGGGTTTTGATTTAGAAGGCAAAATTTTTATTATTTTTAGTTTTAATCCAAAATTATCTTGAAATAATAATAATAATAATAATAGGAAGAAACCTTCCCCCAAAAATTTAGTTTATACACATTTATACTGATTTAATTTGAATAATTTTATTTTTTCTGACTAGTAAAATCAACTAGATAGAATCTCATTCTAAAATGAAGAGCGAAATTCCTTATTCTTTTAGGATATAGATTTGGACAGTCTATAGTATGAGACTAATCATCAGGATGCAAACTTCTTGAATTCTTGCAAATTTAAAAGCAAATTTAATATATCCTAAATATAGGAGTGTATTCATTGTAAAAGTGCTCCAAATATTTTGATAGTAGATGATAACATATTTAATGTGGTGACACTCCAAACTATCATAGAAAGCTTATTTGATGTTACTATAGATAAAGCTATGAATGGTTTGGAAGCAGTCAATAAAGTTTAAATATATTTATGAATATATTATTAGGGGAAAGTTTCCTTGACAACCTTGTGCTAAAATAATTTTTTAAGGAAATTCCTAGTATTAATTTTTATTTTTTTCTTATATATTTAAGCTTTCTATCAACGAATAATTATTTTGGTTATATATTTTTATAACCTTAAAAACCATCTTAAAACTTAACTTATGTTTTTTACATAATTATATGATCTAAATCTCTTTACCATTAATATTTTAATATTTCGTTAAACTTTTCTTCTGACAAAAAGTTAATTATTAGTAAAATTTCAATTAATCTTTCCCCCTCTCTCCATTTATTTTTATTTCCTATTAAAATAAATAAATTATGCATCTTATTATAAAGTAAAGACTAAGATGTAAAATATTTAAGCTTGCAGATTTTGCAATGAAATAAAACAAAGAAACTACAAAATTATCTAAATTAATTTTTATATCTTTATGGATGCCAATATGCCAATAATGGATGGGCTTCAAGCAAGTCAGGAAATTTTCCTAAAAAATGTCATAATTTATTATGTAACTTTATGAGTTATTTTTATAAATTAGGCTTTTGGAGCAAATATATTAAAAAGATGATTAAATATTGGAGTCAAGTCATTTCAGTAGTGCAAACAAATTCGATATTCATAATTAAAGGAGTTTAATAATTGGCTTAACAGCTTATGACTCTGATCACTTCAAGCAAAAATGATAAAAAAATTATACCATAAATTTATTTAATTTATGGTATAAATGTATAGATAGTGGAATGGATAGATTTATGACCAAACCAATCACGGCTACTACTATAAGATTAATCATTAATTAGTATTTAAATTATAATTATTTTTGTAAATAAATCATGGAAGATCAAATTTGATTCATGTATTTATTTGTTAAATTACTAATCTTTGATATTTAAAATTTCTTTACTTTCTTGAATTATTAAATTAAATTTCAATACCAAGTTTTTTGAATTAATACAAGATCAAGCATCATTATTATAAATATTACTTCTAATTATCTAATTAACTCAATTAGTTAAATAACTTGATAAAGCAACAAATTAAATATGGAAAAATCTATTGAAAACTTAAAAGACAATGAACTTTTCAACATCAACCAATAAAAAGGGAAATATTATGTTTTTTATTTAATTTTTTAATTCATAATGATAAAAATATATAATTTAAACATATTTATAAAGCTATTTTATTAAAAAATTTTTTAAAACATAAATTTCTTACATGTTTAACTTAAATTGAATATTTAAATAATTATTTATTTTAAATTGGTTTTTCATAAAAAAGCTTGTTTTATATTTAAAATAAAAACTTTGCAAATAAACATTATAAAAAAAACAATTAAGAAAATAGTAAGTTTATTATTAAAAATAATAAAATATCACAAATCTCATCTTTAACAGTGATAACTAGTCAAGCCTGCAGATTAAAATGACAATGAGTTAGATGATTTGGAAATTAATGTATATAATCAATATAAATTATATAAATTAAAATTTATGATGAAATCGAAAATGAATGTCAAAATCATAACTTAATGAGTTAAATTTCTAATGGAACTTCGAATAATTTTGATGATATTTTAATAGTAAATAATAATTAAAAATAAATTAAAATCTCAATTAAATTTATAATAAGATATTTTCAAGAATGCATCATTCTCAACACATCAATCCTAAATTTATCTAGAAACTGGAAAATGCTAAATTTGTGAATAAATTCCTTAAATTCTAATTGTTGATGACAATTTCATAAATTTTTTATAATTTTAACAATTTTTATTTTAATTAATAGAGACAACATCTTTAACATCTTTTCTTTTGAAACAAGCATATAAAGCATCCCAGAAATAAAAATGAAATGTGATAAAGCTTATAATGGATAATAAGCTGTAGACATTATAAAGTTAAGACTTCAGTCAAATTTATTTAAATATTATTTATATATATTAAATGAGAGATGTCACAATTGTTAGAATTATAAACCTAGAAGTTACAGGTTTATCTATAAAATAAATTCAAATAATAAATTACAAATTTACTAAAAATATATATAAATATCTTTATGGACTTATAAATGCCAGTTATGGATGGGTTTTCTGCTGTAAAAGAGATAAATTTATGATTATATTGTAATTAAATTATTCTTAAAAAAACTGTTAGTATTTTTATGGGAAATTATATCAGTATTATTAAAGATAAGACGCTTGGAGTAAAATTACTTCTTTAACAATGATAATATATTCGAATAATCATAAAATTAAAATAATATGGATTAACTTCCTAATAGAAGCAAGATAATTGCTATGACAGCTTTTCATTCTGATAAAATCTTGAAGGAATGTTAATTAGAAAATACTTAAAATAATTTATTGTAAGTTTTTTATTTAAGAAAATTGAATAATTATGAATTTATTTAATTGTGCGATTTCGACGCTTGGTTTTATATGCCTCATAGAATTAAAAACTTCAAAGACATTCTACTCAATCAATATTAAATAAAATACAATTATTTTTCATATTATTATATATTTTCCAATCCAGAAAGTAATTTTTATTGGAACAGACACTTTTAATTAAAACCCCAAAACCTCTTATTTAGTTTATAAGTGCTTTGATTTGTAGGGTATAGTTGGGATGTTATTGGGGTTATTAGATAAATTAGCTCAATTTGCAATATGAGAAATAGAATTTAGCGATATTTAGGGCCAATTTATGATGAGAAATATTTAAATTTACTGCTTAAACTTAAGTAAGGAACAAAAATTAATATAGACTAAGTCAAACCAGTATTGAATTATGCAGCTATAGCAAAGCTCCTATGCAAGAGTGTCTCAACTGTTATATATCACTGCCTGCTTGTTTAGCATTATAACTCAGGCGCTTAAAAGTATCCCTCAAGAAAATAAAAGTTCTCACAGCATCATATTGAATACCTCTGCGACTCAAAGACTTTAAAGTATTGGGCACACTTTCCACTCGTCTAGCGAGCTGTGATGTTTCATCGCAAATTTCCTGACATGCGTATCTCTCCTTAAACTATAACCAACATTTATAAAATAATTGGTATTACATTGAAACTATCAACAGAGTGAATAGAGTGATTAATTATACAGTGCCATTTTATAGAAATTATTAAAACTTTATATATGATTAAATGCAGAGAGCTATTACTAATAACATCATGTTCATACATGCTGATGAAGCAGTGAATACATTAAACACGTTTATTAATAAGTTTTGGTATAAAAAGAATGATAATATAGAAGAGTATGACTAAAATGTAAAGGTTGTCACTCATGCAAATTTAGGATGGTATTAGTGAAGATTCAATCAAGAAACTTATGTCATTCATCCTCGTTCTATTATGCAAGAGAAGAATATTGAGTTCTTACATAAGCTCAGAGATAAATAAAACTATTAAGAGATCATTCTGTTCGTTGATAACTTGTCAGTTCATAAAACTAAAGACTCGACTGAAGGAATATGAAAGATTAAACATAACACCTGTATTTAATGTTCCCTACTGTCATCAAATTGAATCATATTGGGGGTTATTGAAAGGCCACTACAAGAAACTTCTACTTTATCACTTGATGCACGACTTGAAGATAGATACAGTTGATTTTTTTTTTATTAAGAGTGCTGCTAAAAGAGTCAGTGATGATACTAAAGTATGTGCGAGCGAAGGAAGAATGAATGTTTATAAATAAGTTTGATGAATGAATAAATTCACATATTAAATTAACCCAGAATGGGGATTTGGCTTCTCTTTCTTCTCCTCTTCTTATGACTTGCTTGGGCCCATATTTCTTCTATTAGTGCCAGCTCCTGAATCTATGTTTATTTCATATAGCTTTAAACTTCTTAATAAAGTCTCTTGCTCACTTCATAAATAGTCTATGACTTTCTCTATCTCAGAACCTTCGCATGCTCTTTCATTAGGAATATACCAGTTCCAGGTTTCCCTACAAAGTTATATGTCAAAGCTTGCTAGAGAGGTAAGGATGCTTCTTTTTGTCTTCAAGCCAAGCTTCGCTTATTTGTATGCTTTGCTTCTTTTAATCTTCTGGAGAAAAATAGTAGTGTTTCATGTGAGCTTCTTCAATGATCTCTCTGAGATAACTCTCTTAAAGTGCCAAGAACACCAAAGAAGAAGCTCCTTTTTGGAAGTTTGTTAAAGAGTTGTTTCTTGGTAGGAAGATAACTACCAACTCTTCATCTTTCATCGCATCGTCGAAGAGATTAGTGACTGAAATCTCTGGGTAGTTAGGTTTTTCTATCAACTTAATCTCATTGTTTTTGAAGGCTTTCTTCTCATAACAGAGTATTGCTTTTAAGAATGAAATTTTCATACTTTCCATTTTTGGAAGGAATAATCCCACTTTAGTATATTCTTAAGTATATATTACATGCTTACCAAGTGAGGTATCGATAGAGATCTTCCTTGCTTCTAAATCTTGAGATCATTTCTTAAACTTCAACCCTCTTCATTCCAGTACTAATAGATTCTATCCTTATTCCTTCTCTTGTTATTGAATTTAAAATTTTATTATATAGAGTTCAGGATCCTCTTTTTTAATATCTTTGTATTAATTATGGGCATCATATAGGAGTTCAACCTGGTAAGAATACGTGGAGAAAGCTGGCAGAAGCTGAAACAAACTTAAGAAATGGAGCTCCATCTTTATCAATTTATTTCCATTTAATTAGTACTAAAATTGTTTAAATTTAATTAGTACAGGTACTAATTCCGTTTAATTTTAATTGGTGCCAATTTAATAGTACCAAAACTTAATTAGTACCTAGTTTTAAACTAATGAGGTTTAAATAGAAAAGTTTCAAAATGGTTCAAAACCTAATAGGTACCAGTACCAACCTAAATTTTTTCAAAGTTGATACCATAATTAAAAATATTAAGCATTAAATAAGAAAAATTATAGTTATAAACTAAGTATAAATATGATCTCTAATACCTGAGGATCAACCATTATTAGTGCAGAGTTACTATAACTATAGAGGTTATTAGAGCTTAATAATAGAAATTTAAATTCGAATTTAAACAAGGCGGCTGACTAAAATCGGAAATCGGTTTCTCTTAGCAGTGGATAATCATAGCTAAACTTCACTCCACCAAAAAGCCTGAAATTATTTATGTTGAGAGGGATGTTGAGCTAGAGCCCTTGAGTTTGAAGAAGAGGTCTTCAAATAAGAAGTATAAAACTAGAAGGATAGAACAGAGTTAGGACTTTAAACATAAATTGAATATGTTGAGTAGCTAAAAGAACAGCAAAAAATTGAAAAGATAAAATATATTAATGTAAAGACTGCTTGAATATTTTCTCAACCGAACAAAGCTTGAAGAGACACCTTAAAGAGGCACACTCTTGCAAAGCCAAGATCTATTTCAAGCTTGATATAATTGATTGAAGGTACTAAGGCACAAAGTGCATGAAGTCTTATACACACTCTGCAAAAGTAAAGAAGCATATGCAGAAACATCATTTGAGTGATTTTTTTTTATGCAGGATAAAGAAACTTAAAAACTAGTTCTAGCAAAAAAAACTAATACTATTGAGTCATAAAGAGAACAGCAAGAGAGACTCAAGAGACATTAGTGATATGAATTGATGAACCAGCTAGCAGGTAATACAATTTTAGCATGCTTCTAAGCGAAGGCTATGAATATACCTGCATTAAATGCAGTTGATCTAATCACTTGTATTGAAAACTACAAAAGCAAAGCTCATAGTAGTTGATGAGTATGCATACAAAGTTATCCATTCAGCTATCTTTTTAAGAACTAACAATATTAAAATGAGTTTGCAAATGAATATGGTACTAAGAGAGGCCTAAAGAAATAACTGTAAGAATTTGCTTAAGCTCGATGGTGTTAATTTAAGCTATTGTTTCATCGCATTAAGGCTAAAGAAATTTGAGATGACTGTGAGAGACTACCTATATCACAATAGATACCCTGAGGATTAAAACGATATACTTTCAGATATGATACAGAGTGTTAAGGAGTTACATGAACCTGTATATGCTCAATAAGATTTGAAGCCTGAAACGTTATGCTAAATCTCTGCTCTTCAGAATTAGTGGTTATCGATTTCAATAGAGCTTTAAGATATGAGATTGTTACTTTAGCACAGGTACTTGGTATTCCAGGGTACCTCCCAATAAGAGAGAAGTGGATTAATGGTTCTGTTTAATTGGATGTTTGGGCAGTAACAGCAATTATATTAGAAAGTGACATGGAATGTATGTCTTACTTTGGTACTAAGCACGAAAAACAATCAATAAGTTTGGCCTAGAAACATATAAAGGAAGAAGATTTATGTGAAGAAATTAAAGCATAGTTGAAATGATAAATCTTGAGAACTCCAAACTATCCTCGGTAAACATTAAATGACATCCTTGAACCACTACAGCAAGTTTCAAGAGATACAATAAAGACAAGTAATTAAAATTTGTTGATTTAAGACCACTAATAAACAATAAATATTCATTAAATTCACATTAAACCTGCGTTTTCTCTACTAACCCTAATAAGACCCCAACTATAGCCTACAAATCAAAGCACTTATAAACCTCCCTAAGGAGTTTTGGAGTTTTGAATGAAAGTTATCATAATCATATTAATTTATTTAATTTTACCTTATTTCAGATATAAGAATTTAAGAATGTTTATTTATAATACTTTTCATGGAGTTTTATTTTATTCTTAATCCAAATATTCAAATATAATTCATTGAAAAATTTTTATGTTCTTTTTTTAGAAAGTAAATTCAACTATCTGTATTCTATTTTTTTAAAATAAAATCATAAAATCTCTACAAAAAAACTGTGAATATGCAATTATGTTTTATTAAAAAAAAATTAAAAAATAATGATTCTTAAATTCGAATTATTAAAGTGGAATCTTATTTTTAATCAATAAATGCCTTTTAATAAGTCTTAAATAAAATATAAATTACCCATTTATATAATAACATTATGCATTAAGTTATTTATAATTGATTATATTTTTTCAATTAATATTTTGACTTTTTATTTACTTATTATTTATAATGATTGGCTAAATTACTAAAGATAAAAAGGTTTACCATATTATTTTCTAGCTTACTTTAAAGATTTGCATTGTCCCTTATTTATTCTAATTGCCTGAGATGCATGAATTTAAGAATATATTAAAATGAACAGATAAATTACAAATTTTTAAATTTAAACAAAATTTTCCATACTTATGCAAATAAACATATCATAATTTTGTATTCATTCTTCATTATAAAAGTGACTATTTAAGGTAACTCTTCATTGAGGCAATGTAATCTTAACTCCAAGGAGGTCGTAGTAGTTCTTGAGTGCATCGGGGATGCATTGAGGTGCTCCTCCTGTGATTATATTTCCATCGACAAATACATCGTGTTTATTCTTGGTTTTTTAAACTTCACAACCAGCATTCTTCATTTCAGGTGTCATTTTATATAAACTCTTATAATAAACAGTAATGTCTAATTAGTAAGTCATCATGTCGATGCAAGTAACCCTTTTTCCTTTCATTACATCCATACCCATAGCTGCCAAAAGTTGAACGCCATGACATAGAGCGACTATGGGTTTCTGGGTATCTATGAAGTACCTGATTATATCCAGAACTCTAGTCTTTGTTCTTAAGTATTAAAATAGTGCAAATTTTCACTAAAATCAATTATAAAAATTGAAAACTATTATGTTCATATGAAAATAATTATGTTTATACTCGGGAGCCCTTCCTCCTGGAAGCCAAAGCCCAGCGTAGTCCTCAGGATTCAAAGTCTCGATGTCAGCTGTAATTGGGAATGTGTTTCCTAATTTCTCTGTGTAAGTCTGGTACTTTGGATCGAACTCATGAATTGCAGTTGTGAATGTATCTCCTTATTTCAAAAATTATTAATTTGACATGTTTTTTACTATAAAAAGTAGTTTTATTAATGATTATTTCTGTCTGGACACACCTTGTCCACTTCAAAACCCAGGGATTTGAGGGCTTTGTAGGCAGCAGTGACTTCAGCAAATTCTACGAAGTCACCAACTATAATTAAAATCTTCTTGGTCATAATCCTATCAAAAGTAAAAACAATTGTTTTATATTACAAGTAATTTAAATTATATATCTACAGATGAATTTGCATTTTTAGTAAAGAAACACAGAATTTTAATATTTATAATAAATATTATAGAATTTCAAGAAAGAGTAATTGAAAAATTGATTAAATTTGTAAATAATTCATCAGGAAATTAATATTAATTTAAATATAGGTTATTTTTAAGTCCTTCAAATATATTCATAGTTTAATGAGGGGAAGAAAAAATAGGCAAATTTAATTAAGAATCTTTATCAAATTAAAAACCTATTAAATGACACTTTTTCAAAAATAAATTCACAAATTTAATAAAAAAATTAAAATGTATAAATCAAATTATATTAGGATAAGTTTTCATAAATAAGTTAAGCTTTTTTTTTACATCATTTGGTAAATTATTTTGAAATATTTATTTTTTTAAATTAAATTTTTTTTATAACAATTACTTGTTCATCCTTCCATTAATTTATTTGAGAGTCTCTATAATTTATCTTAATATTATCTTGTTATTGCTAAATTATATAAATCATTTTACATATGTGGATGTCTTTTATTCAGAACTATTACTGCTGTTTCTCCAGCTATTCATCGTATTTATAATCTCTCTCATTTTGAATAGTCTCATCCATAATAATTTCATTTTTATATTACTCTATGAGTTGCTCGTAATCCAAGCAATCACTCTCATCATTGCTGTCATTGCTGCTTTACTCTAATTGTTAATCGTTCAAATGTGGTTTGTTGTCTTTGAATAATTTTGACATTACTTTCTTTAATTAATCGTTATTCACATGTGATTCTAGTGAGAGCCCACGAATTAATGATTGGAAACTTTTGTCTTTACTCATATTGGATATATTCATAACAAATATATTAACTATTACAATAAATAAATTAAAAGAATTTTACAATGTTTAAAATATTTATATCAATTTACTGTATATAAATTTGAAATCACAGAACTGAAATATCTTTAAAATTAATGAATCAAAATACAAACAAAAAATGCGTTCTAATATTAATTATTAAAAGATAAAAAAAGAATGGGATTTATTCGTGTTTTATAGTTAATTTTTAAAGAGCCTTTTATAATTGCAAAAAAAAGTTATTAATTATTTTGTACATTTGAATTTACTTAAATTTACTTGATTCTAATTTCTGGTTCCTTCTCTAATAATTATATCCTCATCAAATGTTTTTCCTTATTTTACTTCTCTAAAAGAGACCAAATCCCGATGACTAGGATTTCTACTGAATGTATTTAAAGAAACTTCTTAATTATTTTCAACATAATTGTATGATTTCTGATTATTATTACTTTATGATTGATCATTTTCAAATAAATATTCATCCAGCTACATGTCAAAAGCCTCGATGTCTATAACTAGATAATTCTCTATTCTTTAACGTTTTATGACTAAATTTATTACTTCTAATCTATAAAGTTGTTTTTTATTCTTTTATTCTATTGATTGGATTGGATTTGACTTCTTTGTGAATCAATGTTTTCTTAGAGATCAATCATGCTTATGTCATCAATTTCATAATAAAAAATAGCATAGACATACTAGAATTCTTTAGAAAATAAGTTAAAAATCATCACTAATTTTTAAGAATTTCTTCTTAATACTACTGATGTTATCTCTCTTTTCCACCATCTGACTTTTAATCATAATTATCTTATAAATTATCATTGCTGTGTTCCCTTATTGAATCGTTGTTAACACTGTAATCTATATCTAGGAATTTATCAACTGAATCTTAATTCTATTCTCTGCGCATTCATAAAAATTACATTGACTTTATATGGTTATATTATATTAAATTATACTTTAATAATTGCAATTCTAATGTATAGAGGCATATAAATATATATAAATAATGGTTACTTTGAGAATATTTTTATATAATTCTGTCTCTATATATTGCAGATATTACCATATTCAAAATATTATAAAAATACTATACATATATATATATATTGCTATCATATTTCATAAAGTTAGCATTTTAATGTATAATTGTCTTATTTTATTTATTATTTGATATACTTTTAATTAAGTAAGTATATAATATTGCTAAATTATAAATATGCTGTTTAAGAATAGTTTTTTTTAATAAAAAGAGTTAAAGAAAATAAGTTTTTAAAATAGATAGGAAATTTATAATGTTAAACGTCAACTAGATATTCAAAAATATAGGGGGGAATTTTGTGATAGAATTTATATGAATTTAAATAAAAGGTAATTAATAATAAGACAATTTCGTTTTAGTTTTTTGGAGAAAAATAGCTATCACAATAAAGAGCAACTAATTATTTAAAAGATCTATAAAATTATTTTCCACTATTCTTTAAGGAAGTCGACTTTGACAAAATTTTTGAACAAGTTTCCTTGTTTAATTAAAATAATAGAGGAAATTGAATTGAAAAATATAAGATCTATAATATTTTTTATCAATAATACTGCAATTTTTATCAATTTCCTTTTCATTTCTTTCAAAAAGATTGCACAATTAAATTGTTAAAATGTTTCAATTTTTATATTTGATGTTAAGAACAATAACTGTATTTTATTATTATTTTAATTAAATTTATAATGTTACTTTTTGTAGCAAAATCTTGACAGAAAGAATATTTTATAATTGTCTTCACACGAGATCTTATTTTATCCCTGAATCGAATTTTCATGCTTTTATTTGAGGTAATTATTCCACTATGTTTCAATTATATCTAAAAATAACAATGTTTGTTTATATTTTAACACATTTTATAATTATTATAAAATTCAAGCTAGCATCTCCTTATGAAATGTTACTAGGTTTTTATCTTTGTCTTATTTTATCTCTCAGATCTCTTGTGAATTTCTTTAATATTAAAACGTTCATTTTATTCTCCTCCTCTTACCTAGTTTTTTGTTTCCTTAATGAAATAATAAACTTCAATCAAATTTATTTATTTATATAGAATTTTATTATTTTTCAATAATTATTAGTGAAAATAATTAAAATTCATATAAATATAGTTTAGTATTGATCTTTTTAAGCTTTTCTTAATCTAAGTTATCTTATTCAATATTGATATATTTAATATATTCAAATTTTCATAATAAAAATATTATAAAAAAATACAAAATGTATTTAAAACTATCAATAGCGTCCATGTATTTTTAATTTTCAATTTCAGTGTCAATAATACTAATTAAATTATATAAGTTATCTAAAAAAATAAAACAATTAATATATATATATATATTACTTATTTCAATAGATTTTTATGGACTATCTTCATTGAGGTGTCTGCTCTTAATTTATTTTTCCAATTGATTACTTTATGATTGATCTTCTTTGATTTAAAACTCGTAGTCATCCTGGAAATATGAGCTGTCCTCATCGTCTACAGATCCATAAGAATCTCTATTCTCTTTAATTTTTGGTAATTTAACAATTGAGTCGTCTTCTTTTATTGAACTCCTATCACTGCTCTCTTTTTACTCAAGCAAGGTTTTCTCTGTGTTTTCTAAGCTGGAATAATGTTGGTTTTTTTTCTTGTTTGTAGGGGAATTTGTAAGTTTTCTAAGTCTTATGGGGGATTGGAAGTTATTAATGGGATTTGTACTATTTAAAGTTGTTTAGATTTTTAGCACCTTGCTCTTCTTGCCTTTTTAAATATAAATCAATCTATGCTAATCTATGCAATTTAATTGATTTTTTATAGGAAATACAACCTTTTGGTCTTTGTTGCTAGATATTCCAATTTTGGAATTTTACTACAGCATTTTTCATTTATCTTTGAGGTTGTGGGCTAAACGACTGACTCAAATTTTATAAATTTAATAAATTATCTATAAATATATTAAGGAATATAAATTAGTGAAGGTTGGTATGCCATAATCTATCCCGGTTGTTATCATGTTTGAGGGAGTATAACTACTTTAAAATTATCTGTAAAAATAAATATTATTATAATTAAATTTAAGTACTCTAAAAAATTTAAATAATTTATTTTTGCAGTATTAAGCTCGATTATATATAATCTTAAGGATTTTGAATTATGGATTCATATCTAAACATTTATGAATTCTTTAGAAAATTGAATTTTGATTATTTACAATAAGAGGTGTAAAAAATATATGTTTTTTTTTAAAAATTATATCAATATTTCTTCTTCGAAATATCTTACGATAGTTTTCTATAAAATTAACTTGAAAACTCAAATCAAATTTATATAAAAATTGCAACATTTTTATTTTAATTTGATAATTAAATTAATTTTCCTTTAATTAATAAAATATTATTTCTCTTATAATAGCAAGGTTATCGCTAATACCATTTTAACTGGAATCAATTTATAATGGCAAAAACCTCAATCGCTTTTTTGGTGAGTCATATTCTTGTTCAGTAATTAGTAAAATAAAGGAAATTTTGATATATAAAATAATAAATAATTTATCTCCAATTAAGAATAAAAAATAAATTGGATTAAAAATGCAATATTTTAATACTATTAAATTGATATTTTATACACAATTTAATAAAAGTTTTTATAATAAAGTTCATTAAGTTTCACAATAAATTATTTAAGAAGAAACTTATCAATCTTAGTTTCCTATTATTTATAATTATAGATAAATATGCTAATTTTTACATAATGCTAAGTAAATCATGATATGATTAATTCTGATATATAGAGTTGCATATTTTAAAGTAAATACTTTATAAATTTATGAATTTGCAAGAATAAATGATTTTTTTATTGTTATTTTAATAATATTAATTAATAAATTAAAAATTTACATAGAAATCATTATTTAAGTAGCTAAGAAAAAGATTAGAAAATTTTTCAATTAATTGTGTTTATCAAATCACTAAAAAATAAAATTCCAAAAAATTCCAAAAAAAATATTAATTTTTAATTTATACTTCTCTCTAAATGATTTTTTATTATGAATTTTAACTAAATAGGCAAACTTATTTTATTAATTATTAAATGAATTAATATTAATTTATTATTTCTTTAAATATATAAGCAAAATAATAATTTAAAAGTATATAGTTGTCAAATTGCTTATAAGTCATCTGAGTTTAAAAATATATACAGTATTATCATAAAAATATAAATTAAGCTAATAATGCCTTATCTTCTGAGTTGATTAGGGAATCTTAGGGAGAAGTCTTTTACTTTTCTAAAGCATTTAATATCGCTAATGAAATAGATTTTTCAATGCATAATTTAATTAGAAAAGTATGCTATATCAAAAGACTTCAATATACCAATAGTAAAATATTTTATAGAATTAGTTTTAAAAAGTTTAAACGAATAAGGAAATTTAGAGAAGAAAACTCAAAAATATTTCTAGTGATAATTTCTCTTGGTTGAAATTGACCCTGTTTCAAGTCGAATTAAAGGTTTAAAAAACAAATGTTGTATATGACTAAAAGATCAAGTAATGTGCGATATAAATTCGGTTTAATGATAAAATTTCTTTGTTATTAAATGTGGTAAAATTATTAGAACAGCGAACTTTTACTTGCAGATCTTAGAGAAATTATCGAAGATGAATTTTACACATTATCAGATAAATTAGGCTCTTCTTAAAAAAGGATAAAAACCCTTAACTTATTACCAATGCAATTTCACACTTGATTTTTTTAATATAAATTTTCATTATAACAATTCACTGTTAATAGTTTTTATTTTTCTACTCTGTCTATAATTAAAATATAATATACTGGTCTAAACTAATTTATCCATTAATCTTATAATGGTATTCTTGAAACACCTTAAATCTTTACTATCAATTCTTTCTTTTATGCATCTGCATCATGCATTTATTGGCATATCTAAAACTATTACTGTAGTGAGATACCTATTATCCCATAAGATATTGCTCTCTCTCTGTATAGTTTTCTTATTCCAGAAAAATCATAGAGATAAGAGCTTTCAAAGCATTAATGGCTAGGAAATCAATGAATTTATTGAATATGGAGGACGAAATTCAAGAATGATATTATCAAGATTTAATTTCTTAATTCAATATAATATCTTTAAAAGATTAAGTAATAAGAAAAGCAAAAAGTGACATGGGATAAATTTACATATTATATAACTATAAAATTATAATTATAATTGTAAAATAAAAATTAAATTATTAATGTTCTGAGTATCCTATTTCTTTATCTCTTTAACTTCATTGATTCTAGCTCGTCTTGCACTTTTCTTATGCTAAAATATATCGAATTCGGTATTCTTCCCATTTTACATCAAATTTAAGATTTAATTTTTGTCAAGATAAACTTCAAGTTTCTCGATATTCTTTTAATTCAGAATAATTTACCCATTTTTCTAGAGTTTGATAATTCCTTACACAACTATAGATAAAAATTAATTAATAAAAATAGAAATAAAAATTAATGGTAAATCTTACTTTTACTGAACTATTCTCTTAAACTTAAAAATTATAATATATGACTTTTCTTTTAAAAATACTAACATTACTAAATTACTATAATTTTATTATTACTTTCGTTTTCTTCTTTTATTTGAAGTTATTTCAATTCTCTATGAAATGCCTCTTAGTTGCCACAGTTACAAAAGAACATATATATTTTTGGGATCTTATAGAAATAATTACTTTATAAACTCAAACTTAATCAAATACTACTAAAAAATTCTATAAATTTACCTAATCTTCTTAATAAGCTTGAATTTGATCTCTATGTACATTTTATAGCTCCAATCAAAACCCCAAAACCCCTTAGTGAGGTTTATAAGTGCTTTGATTTGTAGGGTATAGTTGGGGTCTTATTGGGGTTAGTAGAGAAACGCAGGTTTTTTATGAATTTAATGAATATTTAATGAGTATTACTGTACTTAATTAAAACAAATTTTATCGGCTTAACTTTGTGATACCTCTTGAATCTAGCAGTCTGTGTTGTTCTAGTATATCATCTAATGATTATCTTGGATATGCTGGAGCTTTTACGATGACCATCTCAACTATCTTCTTAATTTCATTGCATATTTCATCTTGCTTAATATGTTTAGCAGCCAAACTTATTGATTATTTCTCAAGTTTTGTTCCAAAGTATGACATACCTTTCATATCGCACTCTAAGACAATTGCAGCTACAGCCCAAACATCCCATTATACAGAGCCATTTGTCCATTTCTCTCTTATAGGGAAGTATTCTGGAGTGCCTAAAACCTTAGCTAAAGTCACTATCTCTTGTCTTATTGCTCTGTTTAAATCTATGACTACTACTTCTAAAGGGCAGAGATTTAGCATTACATTTTCTGGCTTCAGATCTCTATGAACATACCCTTGATCATGGAGCTCTTTCACACCCTTAGTCATATCTGTGAGTATCTCATTCAAATCATCAGGATATCTATTATGGTAGAGATACTCTCTTAGAGTCATTTCAAATTTCTTGAGTCTCGAAGCAATAAAACCATGACCAAGTATAACTCCGTCAAGCTTAGCTAAGTTCTTGCATTATCTTTTCAAAGCCTCTCTCAGTATTATGTATTCATTTGCAAACTCATTTTAATATTGCTCGTTCTTAATGAGATACTTGAATGGATATACCTTGTAAGCGAATTCATCAACAACTATAAGTTTTATATTGTTAGGTACGTCAATATTCAAATAGTTTTCAATACAGCTGCTTATGTCGACTGCATTTAATGCAGGTATATACATTGCTCTCTCTTATAAGCATGCTTTATACATACCATCTGCTGGTTGGTTCATTGAATCAAACCGCTTCTATCTTTTAAGTCTCTTCTACTGTTCTTTTTGTGAATCAAGAGAGTTATTTTTTCTTTTAGCAGGTACAAGCTTCTAAGCTTCCTCATCTTTAATCAGGAATTCGCTTAAATGATGCTTTTGCATATGTCTCTTTACTTTAGCTGAGTGAGTATAAGACTTCATGCAGGTCGTGCATTAATATCTACCATCTACTTTATCATGCTTGAAGTAGATCTTAGCTCTA
>ARYC01002379.1:0-13023 GCA_000711775.1 Oxytricha trifallax
AGGAGCCCAAATTTAGTGGATTTGCTTAATTCCAGGTCATCTCATGAATTTCCGTGACCATCTTTTGAGGTCCTCAAAAACCCAAAAATGAAGGGCAAATGGTTATATAATGAAATTGCTGAAAATTGCTTATTTTGCATATATCTTTGCGCGTTTTGAAGATAAATACATTCTGTTTTTATATTCGTGTTCAGCGAGGTCTAAATGACCAGAATCATTATATTCGGGTGTTTTTGGGAAATATAAAATGGAAGTTGTATTTTGCCGGGGAAAGGTTCGGCCGTGGACAAATTTTTGAAAACGCAAAAATGGACAAAATGACCCCCCTATAACTTTTGAAAATGACTATATATCTGGTGTTCCAGTGTCACACTCTTGCTCAGGAGCCAATTTAGTGGATTTGCTTAATTCCAGGTCATCTCATGAATTTCCGGGACCATCTTTTGAGGTCCTCAAAAACCCAAAAATGAATGGCTATGAGTTTTATAATGAATTTTCTTAAATTAGCAGTCAACTGGTTTTGTAAAAATTCTTGAATCCAAATTGAAGTATCTTGCAGCAATTATATCCTAATCTTATCCAATCACATTCATGCATCGAGTTTTTTTTCCTTATAATTATTTTTGATATTTTGATACTTTTTTCATCTTATAAGAACCATGACATTATATAAAATAAGTTTCTTTTGGAATATTAATAAATCAGTTAAGAATTTTCTTGGTGCCAATAATTTTTACAAGTAGCGAGCCTTGGGTGGAGATTCTTTTTGCTTTTTATAATTTTATTATTCAAAATTCTTTTTTAAACTTACATTATTGCTTTTAAGAACTGTAACGTTAAAACTGCTTGGACAAATCTATTTCTTTTTTACTTTTTTACATCAGCTTTTTCACCTGTTGTTGCTTCAGGTTTATTACTCAAAAAATTGATTAAGGCTAGAATTGAAATTATTAGATTTTTAACGGATGAATGAAAGCGAAGAATGAACAAATCAAAATTTAGAAAAAAGTATTGAAGAAGATATTAAAAAATCAGGAGTAATAAAAAAAATTTAAATGTAAAACCATCATAATAGCAAGAGAGAATTCTGGGAAAAGGTGCTGGTCAGATTCAATTACACAGACGGAAGCATAATCTAAGAAGCTTTAGGATTCAGGAGAGTAGAGCAATAACTAGATCCGCTAAACAAATAAATGGGATTTAAAAGCAGACTGAAGATTTAAAAAACAAATCCAAGTAAGAAAATAAATGAGTCACAATCAGAGAGAGTGTCATTCGATTAAAAACGTAGACAACTTAGAGTGCATAAAAGAAGATCAAATGAAAGTCAAGAACTTCATAGATCCTTCATAAGTACAATACAAACTTTTGAAAGATGATCTAATCCAAGGACCCCGATGATCACGAGAATGGTCACGATAGTCTGCTTCCCCAGCTCTAGAACAAAAATCAAAAAGAATAGTGAGAAGATTCGGCGACAGAGAAAAAGTCAGAAGGTGAGGAGCAAGCTCCAGAGAATTCAGGACAGAAAAACAACATAACGTCTTGAAAGAGATAAACACAGAATTGAAGCATTTCGACCTAATTCAAGGCAACCAAGTTATATAAGAGATGTGTTAAAAGTGGTTTATTTAAAGCAAATATGATGAATACATTAATTAAACAAGCAAAATTCCTTGTAAGGTGTAATTATTCCTATAGATTATTTTTAGTATGAATCATTATATCAAGACTTGTTGAGACATTTAAAATTAATTGAAAGCAAGTAAAACTTTTTTAAATATAAATGGAAAATACAAATGTTATGTTAAATAATGCAACAAATAACTTTTTGATTCAAGATATGAATTGATCAATCACTATCAATCAAAATATAGAAGAACTGAAAACAATCAATTATAATAGATGCATCTCATTAATATTTTAAAGATGCTGAAGGTGGTAAGAAAATTTTTCCTCTAAAATCCTCGATTTTTTTATTAATATATATTCATTTAAATTATATAAGTTTTTAAAATATCAAGCTAAACTGTATACTATTGTGATAGTTGAGAGTCATTGATTTCAATTAGTGTCTCTAGATGAATGATTTTAATGTCAAAAAATAATTAACAATTTTTTCATTTTTTTCCATAATTTCCTTATCAATTTTTATATATCCATAAGGAATTATGATAATTCTGATAAGATTTAAAACATTATTCTTTTTTAAGGTTTTATCTCATTTTTTACCACATATTAGAATTAAGGAATCATTTTAAGGCACAAGAAAAATCTATTCGGATTTATTCATATATCCTTAAGGATTTTGAAAAATATAAACAGAAAAAGTTCTATATAATTAAAGAGGATTAAATATTGAGATTATTTACTTAAGAATATATTAACTAATTAATTTATAAAAACCTCGAGAGACACTAATGAAAATCAGTGACTTTCAACAATAATAAATTAAAATACTCAATATGAGGCTTTAAAAATAATATTTTTAATCTTAAGCTAAAAGTATAATCAAAAGATATAATAGCAGCTGCAGCAAAACTGTGTCCGGCTGCAACTGCTGCAAATATTTAGCTAAAGGTTTGATAATTAGTTTAATATTGCTAATTTTCCAAGAATAATAATTAAGTAACTTCATGTTAGAGCAGAAATGAAATAAAAATCATTAAATTCATGATTATTTAAATAATTATATGAAAAAATGATTAAAATAAAGAAAAATTTGTATTTTTACAAAATCAAACAAGAAATATTAAACATTACAATTACAATAAATTTTTATAAATGAATAAAATTATTATTAAAAAGCTCTTATGCAATAGTGTCTTTAAAAAAGATAGAATATTGTTATAAGATTCCATTGACTATAATTTAGTAATTGAAGAGTCCTTCCCTATTAATCTTAATTTAAAGAATAAAATTAAGTCTATAGTATTTCTGTTATCAATTAGCTCAATGAATTTAAACTATTGGTTCAAGAATTTTGGAACAAATTTAACTACTGCAAAATAAAAAAGAAAGATTAAAACTTCAAATACTAAGATATAATACTAGTAGTTAAGATCGATTACGATGACTTGACTCTGAAAAATAGATCTTATAAAACAAGTCTTAAAATTTAATAAAATTAAGAGGCAATTAAAATAGTTATTTTTCAATTTTTAGCATACTACCAACTGTATTAAATTCTCACGGCAAAGACTTAGTTTACCGTGATAAAGTCAGTTAAATTTAATATCTTATACTTCCTTTAAAGCTTAGAATTGAGCTATTATTGCTTTAGATATGCAGCTATTAGGTAATTGAAGTAAACAATTAATGTACTTGGTTATAAGAGCAGTGCTATTGACTTCGAGTTAAGTGCTGGTTTGACATATTTGCTGAATATATCATATTCGTAGAGCAGTTTAAACATTTTTTCTATATACTTTTCCGATATACCACTGAAGCTTGTAATATTTGTATCGCATTTCATAAATACTTCAACACTTACAAATTCCTTAGAAATCAAAGCACAAATAAACCTAATGAAGTGGTTTAGGTTTTGAATCTGATAATGAAAATGAATAAGAAAGCTCGTATTGCATAAAACGTGAGAGGAATGACTACAAATATGCAGATATCATTTTAAGATTGTTCATGGCCTGGATTAAAGTAATTTAGCACAAGAAAAGCTTGACTTGTTCCGCAAATTACAAAATCAGCATGAAAAAGTTAAGGTTTTAAACGAGAAGATTTAAAAAGATATAAATGGTGACGATAATATTGTGAATTTGTTGAAAGACAAATTTCACAATCGGGAAGTTATGACAAATAAAAATCTCAGATCAAACCCAATTAAATCTGAGTATGCTTCATAACTTTCTGTCGTCTGTGCAGCAGTGGGCGGCTTACTTTCCCACAACACCAGATTCCAAAATTAACTGACAAGTGTAAACGATGAAAAGTTTCACAATAAACTTGGGAGTGGCTAGATTAGTTCATTTGCAGGTAAAAAGCAAAATATAGTACAGCAGAAAAGAGAGGAGGAATTTTAAATACAGCAGAGACTGCAAAATGGCATGCAAATGCATATTTAACATTGAAAAAACACAGTAAAATTCATTAAAATTCTATCGCTAAGCTCCAGAATAAGAAGTCTGAATTGCTTTTGGACATAGAGCATATGAAATCTTTTATAAGTTTTCTTGTAAGTGTTAAGTTAATTTATTGTACAAGGCAGATTTACATTATCTTAACTAACGTTAAAATTTAATAAAATCAATTAGATTTTTCGATCAATAAGTTGACTTAAAAGAAGAAAGTATCCGTAATTTGCTTGTTGAAATAGCTTAAAAGGAAATGCATCTTATTCTTATTTAATCATTATATTTTTATTAAGTTATATACATAATTATTTCTAATTTGAGATAATAAATAGTTTTAATATGCAATGCAGATGAATATAATTCAAGATGAACTTGAGGAACACACACTTCGTACAATAGAAGTAATAAACATTAGTGATATTCTCATTGAAAGAGACAACCTAGAAATTCACTTAACCGAACTTAGACGCAAGTAAAGTGATTTGATTAAGATTGAGAATGAAATGGAATGGAAAGGGAAAAAGAAAAAATGGATGAAAAGAAGAGAAAGAGACTAGGGAGGAAGTGATTTCTTAAATTTAACCGATTCAAATTTAATGATAAATATATGGAATTTCATAGAAAACTATCATTATAATACTATGACAGGTCCATATATAAGATTAATTTTAATAAAATAAGGAAAGTTTAAAATAGATCCAAAGTATATAAAATGTTGATTTTACTAATTACTGTCTCTGGAATTGATTTAGTCTATTTTAACTATGATTTTGAACTTCTTGCACAGTTTTGATTTGATCATTAAATTTGTTGAGCAAATCTGCATAGAATCAAATTGAGTTGAATTAAATATCATCGATTTTATCTTTCTTTAAGTTTGAGGGTAGATTTTGTGGTTATATATATATTTATATCAATTCTTCTGTAGCTTTCCATTATGAATTTATATATTATTTTTTTATACCTAAATTTAACAAGAAGCTTTACTAAGAAATTAAACTGTTCCTAATTTAAATGCTAAAATTTGATTAGAAAGTAATTATTAACTTAAATTTATAGTTTAGAGTGAAGTAGAATGATCAAAAAAATATTTAATTTAAATTGGATAAGAATATCTATAATTACTCATAGAATTTAATATATAATATTTCGTAATAATACTTCCCACTTATAAGATGAAATCGAACGTCCAACTTAACTTGTAAAATGACAAGGAAATAGAAAAACTTATCCCCTTTGATATTGGTAAAATAATACTTGTTACTGAGAGAAGGATAATTATAATATATAGAACCTATATTGTTTTCTGGAAAATCTTCATTTTTAATTGATGGTCACTAATAATTTATGATAAAAAGAAAGTTATAGTTCTGATTATTCAATTATAAACAAGATAGAATTAGAAACCCAATTATATAATATATAATTAAATGTATAATTTTTTTCCAAAAAAAATTGCGTAAATTGAATTTATTGATAAAATTATCTTTTTATGATAGGTAATAGATATAAAAATTAGAAAACTATTTATTTTCTAAATTATTTGATCATAATCTTTTTATATATAATTTACAAAAATTAAGTTCGCATTGAATTGTTCCCAAAAATAATAATTTATAAAGTATTTTCAAAATAAAAATTATAAAAATCATTCAAGATCTTTGAATCTTAGTGCTTACTGTGAGATCAGTTTACGTTTTCAGAAAGAAATGTAATGTCCTAATTCCCCTTTTATATTTTCCCTTATTAATCTCCTCGTTTAGAATTGAGAAAGAAGCTGTAAATTGAAGAATTAGGATGCGTGATTAAGAGTCTGCAGTCAAATGAATTTATATTGCATTTCCCCAATTTCTTCGATCTGAGACTACAGTGTGAGCGCACAGAACAAGAAAGGTAGCAGTGGAACCAGTTCAAGACAAGAGGAGGAAGATTTTGATTTTTAGGGTTCAAGGAATTGCAAATAAACACCAAAAGGCGTGAACAAGGATGATGATCATCACAGTATTTCTAACTAGCATGAGGTAAGCTAAACAACCATTTGATTTTAAATTGTGAACTTTCATAATACTTTTAATGAATGGTTAAATAGATAATGGTTATATTTAAGAATGATAAAATCTGTTTCAAATTTTACTGTCGAAGTCCTTGAACATATCCTTTGCTTTTTCCACTTTTCTGATCTTTGCTTCTGGCACATAAGTCTATGTTAAATCTTTAGAGTCACTTTTTGCATTAAAGAACTTAACATCAAGTGTTTCACCTGAAATTTCAGGCTTGAATGGTGCATCAACTTCCTTAGTTTCTAGTTTTTTAAGGTTTAAGTCGCTGAAGAAGGGATGTGCGAGAACTTGGTCACCGTCGTCATCGAAACCTAGACGCTTGGTCTTATCTTTTTTTAGGAGCTAAAATGAAATTTAAGGAAATCAGCATTATAACTTACAATCACAATTTAAACTAGAATCTAAATTTATTAATTTTAAGAATTTTTGATTGATTAATATAATTACAATAGTTTTTAATAAATTGTCAAATTCAAAAGATTTGATTTTATTTAGTATGATAATCTTGCTGGTAGCATTTTTTAGTTGAATTTTAAAATTTTTCTTCAATATATTAAGCAAAATGTTTAATATATTAATTATTTAATCCTTTAAAAAACTTAATTAGTTTAATAAGAATATAAACTAAATATATTTATAAAATAATAAATTAATAAAGTCTTTCTTAAGTAAGAATATTGCTATTTTTAGACAATTAAATTTATTCATAAATATCTTAGGTATTTCTGCAATGTTTTTTCAATTATTTCTTGCATTTTAATATAGTTTAAGCCATAGATCATAAATCAAAATTATTTATTTTATTTTTTTAAAAAAATATGCTTATTTTTTTATTATAAATTCAATTCTGATAAAAATTTTTGAACGTAAATATTTTAATTTATTTTATTAATTAAATCAATTAATCGTTTTTCATAGAATATTCATGTTTAAAATAAGGTCAACAATTTCATCAGAGTATTCAATTTTATTTGGTTTTATCTGGGAAGTTAACCTTAGAGTTTTTAATATTCATAAGCAGCATATTTCTGTTTCTATTGTAGAAGGGGGTAACTCCAATTAACATTTCATATCTAAAGAATAAGTTAAAAACAATCAATTAACTTACATTAAGACACCAAGTGCCCACCAGTCGACGTCTTTATCATGACCAGCATGACTTACCATTTCTGGGGGTAGGTAATCCGGAGTGCCTCAGAAACTCATGAAAAGCTCATATTGCCCAATCATCTTAGCCAGACCATAGTCGATAATTTTAAGATATCCATCTGCATCGACAAGAATGTTTTCTAATTTAAAGTCACGATGGGCGATTCCCTAGTTGTGCAAGTAACCAATGGCCATTGCGATTTGGGCTGCGTAGAATTTAAATTGTTGCTCAGGGAATATCTTCTTACTTTAGAAGATTTCGTAAAGTTCACCACCTCTCACAAAGGGCATGATGAAGTAAAGTCTGAGTTAAGATTACAAAAGATAGTCCATTCCTACTCAGAAAGGGTGATCGCAAGAGAATAAAATATCTTTTTCAAGCAACCTGGTCGAACTCTAAGAGAACATCCTTTCTGATGAATTTGATAGCGTAGAGTTGCTAATTTTATTTCAATTCTGCCAAGTAAACATTACCGAAAGTACCTTTTCCCAATACATTCACCAATTTAAAGTCCTCTAACTTCACTTCATTCGATTTACGTGAGGCTACTAAAACTAACATTCTCATATCCTGATAAAATAAAAAAATTATTTGGTGAAAATGGTATGTGAAATTCTGTTCTATATCTGTAAGAATTTAGTAAGTTGGGGTGGTTGTTGGAGGCAATATATATTTAGATATAAATGAAGCAAAATAAAGAGTTATTATTATTAAATAGGAAAGATGGCAAGCGTTGACGTTTCTCAACTCTCAAAGGAAGAACATGACGAGCTTTTATGTACTTATCCAACTCTTCTCTTACACGATGATGGTCTCGAAATCACCGTAAGATCCTCAATTCCCCTCTTAAATTAGTTCTCAATAGAGTAAGAAATTGGCTTAGGTTATTAAGGCCAGCAGTAATGAAGTTGAAGCTTACTGGCAAGCAATTCAAACAAGTACAATTATAAACAAGTTAGATGTACAAATAGTAATTTAGTTCATGTTCGCCAAGGCACTTAAGGGACAAGATATAGAAAATTTATTATCTAACCTCGCTTCACCCCCAGTCGGTGGTGCCGCCGTTGCTGAGGTAGCAGCTACCGCTGTTGCCACTCCAAAGGGTACTTCATTTTTTTAATGTACATTATTATTAAATTAATAAAATTATGTGTAAATTACTAAAATAAAGATACTTAATATCTATCTTTAATTAGCATCGTATCTTAACCACACATTTTATAGTCGAGGAGAAGAGGAATTGAAAATCTTATAAATTTTTACATTATTATGAGCACACAAAGCGTTATCTAAGATACCAAAAGCTAAGCTAGTCTTGCGAGAGATATAATTATAGCTAACTCTTAATTGCTATAACCTTCAAAATATTATAAAATTCTTTCATATGATACTCTAAAATATTATCATATTTTTTGCAAATTTGTTTTTTATGGGGAGGAGAAGAAGAAGGAGGAAGAAGCCGCCGATGTTGATATGGGTGGACTATTCGGTGATGACTACTGAGCACATATTGGATATAATAATAATAATACGAAAATATTCTACTGTTTCTCTTTGTTTATTATCTATTATTTGACAATTAAATTATTGCTTTTCAATTTAATATCCAAAAACTTTTATATTTACTTAATCAAACACTCAAGCATCCACTATATTAATTTCATCCATAATTTTATTATAGAATTACAAAAATATTTAGAAATATACCAAATAATATATAGACTAATAAATAGAAAAATGTATAGATCAATAATATATTTATAATTTTCTATAATTAATTAGATTTAGAAAATATCTTGGATAAAAATACTCCACATTTAATATAAACTTTATTATTTTTATTTTATTATTATTATTTGATTATTTATTATTTAATTTTAATGTTTAAAAACTGCATCATTTTAATTTTAATAGATATTTATGAAATAAAAATGGCTGAAAGCAAAGATTAAAATGTAAAAGATATAACCAATGTTTCTTTGAGAAATTAATCGATACCAATTTACTATCAACTAATCTTGATTTAATTTTATGATCATTTGATTTCAAGAGTCTCATGGAGTTTTGAGATTACTGCTCAATCTTTATATAACTAATAATTATATTTAGCAGCTCTATATATTTTTATATGTATAGATATTATTAAATCTTTGGGATTAGGTCATTAGGAGTGGTTTGAGGGTCTGCATATTAAAGTACTTGGCCTTCTTAATTTACCAAGAATTTCCCGAAATTCCAAGTAATTTTAGCAATTCTTAATTAGTTTTTCAGGTATTTGTACAGTTCATGGCCGTTGTCTCCGTTTACATCGATCTTGTCGAAAAGATTTAATCTATTTTAGTAAATACTAAATAGAAAATTATCGGATATTGGTGAGAAATTATTTTATGATAAAAAAGATAGAATGCAGATGAAGAGTTGTGTGAGCATACAAAATCAAGGATTGATGCGTAAGAGTCTGGCTCTAATGATCAAAATTGGTTGCATGGAAAAGCAAGAACTTCAAAGCCTTGGTCTATGTAAACTAAGCATAAAGAAATTTTAGCAGTGTTTATTTTGTAATTATTGAAAGAAATCTCATATTGCTTTCAATAGTTTACATCCCACTGAGAGTAGTCAACTGAATGTAATGACTGTCAGTAAGTCCGCATTTTGATGCCAAATTAAAGAATAATGATAATTTGGGTTAATTTTCACCAAATTTATCTCCGAGTCGGGCGTAGAGAGTGCCATTGATGTCTGTTACTGGGATATCGCAAACTGATGAGTAGCTGTCTGAATGTTCCATTAGAGTTGAGTAAGAGTTGTCTTCCGAAAGATTTATGATTAAATTTAAGTTTTTATAGCAATTAAACTTGTTTAATTGCTATAAAAGAGTTAAATTAATATTTGAAAATTATATATTATTATTAAAATATTATAATTTCTTATTACTAAGATCAATAATAAGTATTTTAATTTTATGTAAATTTAAAGGGATATCAATTACAGAAAAATAATTAAATCAAATAATCTTATTAATGTAATAAGAATTAACGAGAGACGTTGAGTATTATCCGTCAGAATAAATAATTACAATTTATCTCATGAATCTATTCTAATTTTTATCAAATTATCATGTCCTGATGATTTTATTCACAACTTTATCCCAGATTGAATTAATAATTTTTACTGATAGTGTTGTAGTTCGTGTTGCTAGTTGTTAAGATTTTAACTTCATTCAAAACCCCAAAACCCCTTAGTGAGGTTTATAAGTGCTTTGATTTGTAGGGTATAGTTGGGGTCTTATTGGGGTTAGTAAGAAATTAGGCCTATTTACAAAATGAGAAATAAAAATTAGCGAAATTTAGGGTCGATTTATGATGAGAAATATTTAGATTTACTGCTTCAGCTTAGGTATGGTACTAGTATGAATATAGATTAAGTCAAACCAGTATTGAATTATGCAGCTATTGCAAAGCTCTTACACAAGAGTGCCTCTACTGTTAGATATCACTGCATGTTAGCTGTTTAGCATTTTAATTCTGGTACTTGAAAGCATCCTGCTAGATAATAAAAGTTCTCACAGCATCATATTGAATACCTCTGTGACTCTAAGACTTTAAAGTATTGGGCACACTTTCCTCTAGACTAGCGAGCTGTAATGTCTCATCGCAAGTTTCCTGATATGCGCATCTCTCCTTAGACTATAGCCAACATTTATAGAAGAAATGGTATGACTTTCAAGACTGTCAACAGAGTGAAGAGAGTGATTGATTTTTCAGTGCCATTTTATAGTAATAATTTAAACTATATATATGATTAAATACAGATAGCTATTGATAATAACATCAAGTTCATACATGCGGATGAAGCTGTGTTTACGTTCAACACTTTTATTAATAAGTCATGGTACAAGAAGTATGATAACATAGAAGTTTATGACTAAAAAGTAAAGGTAGTCACCCATGCAATTTTAGCTGGTATAAGTGAAGATTCAGGCTTAGAGAGTTATGTGATTCACCCTCGCTCTATTAAGCGAGAGTAGTATATAGAGTTCCTACATAAGCTCAGAGAGAAGTATAGCAACCAAGAGATCATCCTGTTTGCTGATAACCTTTCAGTTCATAAGACTAAGGAGTCTAAGAAAGCTTATGAAGACCTAAACTTAACTCCTGTTTATAACGTTCCTTATAGTCCTTAATTTAATGGAATAGAATTCTACTGGAGTTAAATCAAGACTCACTACAAGAAGCTGCTGATGTATCATCTTATGCATGACTTGCCTATCGATACAGTAGACTTGATTCAAAGCAACTGTAAGAGAGTAAGCGTGGATAAGACAACAGCTTGTGCGAGAGAAGGAAGAATGAATGTTTATAAATAAGTTTTAGATTTAAACGAATGAATATATTCACATATTAAATTGGCCCATAAAGGGGTTTGGCTTCTCTTTCTTCTCCTCTTCTTAAGGCTTGCTTGGACCCATATTTCTTCTCTTTGTGCCAGCTCCTGCATCTATGTTCATTTCTTCTAGCTTTTAGACATCTTTATAAAGTCTTTTGCTCACTTCATAAATAGTCTATGACTTTCTCTCTCTGTGAACCTTCGCATGCTCTTTCATTAGGAATATACCAGTTCCAGGTTTCCCTACAAAGTTATGAATCAAAGATTACTAGAGAGGAATGGGTGCTTCTTAAGCTCAGCGAGCCAGGTCTCGCTTATTAGTATGCCTTGCTTCTTTTAATCTTCAGGAGAAATAGAGTAGCGTTTTTTGTGAGCTTCTTCAATGATCTCTCTGAGGTAACTCTCTCTCTTAAAGTGCCAAGAACTCCAAAGAAGAAGCTCCTTTCTGGAAGCTTGTTAGAGACGTGTTTCTTGGTAGGAAGATAAACTACCAACTCTTCATCTTTCATCGCATCCTCGTAGAGATTAGTGACTGAAATCTCTGGGTAGTTTGGTATTACTATCAACTTAATTTCACTGTTTTTGAAGGTTTTCTTCTCATCGCAGAGTATAGCTTTTAAGAATGAAATTTTGGTACCTTCCATCGTTGGAAGGAATAAACCCACTATAGTATATGATTAAGTATATGTCACATGCTTACCATGCTAAGTGAAGTATCGATAGAGATCCTCCTTGCTTCTAAACCTTGAGATCATTTGTTAAGCTTCAACCCTCTTCATTGCAGTACTTATAGATTCCATCCTTGTTCCTTCTCTTGTTATTGAATTTCAAATTTTAATATATAGAGTTCTGGATCCTACTGTTAAAAATCTTAGTATTAAATATGGGCATCTTATACGAGGTCAACCTGGTAAGGATACGTGGAGAAAGCTGGCAGAAGCTGTAACAAACTTCAGAGATGGAGCTCCATTCTTATCAATTTAGTTCCATTAAATTAGTACTAAATTTGATTAAATTTGATTAGTACCGGTACTAAATTCGTTTAATTTTAATTGGTAACAATTTAATAGTACCAAAACTTAATTAGTACCTAGTTTTAAACTAATGAGGTTTTAATGGAAAAGTTCCAAAAAGCTTAAAAACCTAATTGGTACCAGTACCAACCTGAATTTATTCTCAGTTGGTACCATAATTAAAAAATATTAAGCATAAAATTAAAAAATTTATAGTTATAAACTAACTATAAATATGATGTCTAGCACCTAAGAATCAACCATTGTTGTTGCAGTCCCAGCTCCTATACAAAGTTAGTATAGCCAGTGAGGTTTTCACTTATTAA
>ARYC01002382.1:0-78656 GCA_000711775.1 Oxytricha trifallax
CCCTTGTTATAATTATAATCCTGTTAATTAAAAAATATAATAAGTGATTATAATTTCATTCTTTTCTTCTGTTTTGTTAGCTGGTGCCTTCCTTTGATTTTAATAAGGAGCCTTAGAAACTACCTGTTATTTTTAGGCTCTAGGTTTTCTCACATTATTATTTTTAGCGTATTAGTATCAAGACTCTTTGACTTCTTATTTATTTATTGCTGCCTGGTATGCTTCCTTCCTCGTTTTTATGGACCAACTACAAAACTTCGCTAAAAACTTATGAAATGATGATCTTAACTATCTTCATGATTAACTGAAAATTCTTCTTCTACATCCTCAAGCTCTTCGTTTAATCCAAAGCGATTTCGATTATTTTACCTAGCTTGTCCTTAATTCTACTTTCTTTAATTAGGTGATCTCGTTTTACACTCATACAATTGATTAAACTTCGTTTTATTTAGTATTGTTTTTTCCCTTCCTGACTACATCTTTTCTTTGAACCTTAGACTCCTCCATATTATGCTCACCTACGAAACTGCCAGAACCCACTCTGTGATCATTCTATTTTTGATTTTATAAAGAAATAGTAGTTTGCTGTTGATTTTTAGGAAATCTTGTGTTGGAAGTCCCATTAGTATTCCTTTGATTTAAATCTATCTTTTAATGTAGGCATTTCTAGGATTTTCTGGAATATTAGCTTCTTTTCTCTGTTATAAGTGATAAGAGCTCAAACTGTAAACAACACATAATGAATTAAAAATTAGAGATTTTCAAATAAATTTAATTTTGATTTTATTCCTTTTAATGGTTTATTAATAATGATCCTAATTATATATTTAATTTAAAGCATTTCCATTTCTTATCATTCTGTTTAATAAATTTATGGATGACTAGAATTATAAAAAAGGATTTGAATTGTTTGATTTGCCGACCGGTCTCCAATGTTATCACTGGAAGTTTTAATAAGAATTTTAAGTTTTAATCTTCTCTCCTTGCTTAAGTTTTTAATAAAAATAAAAATTAATATTTTTAGTTTGATTTTAATACACCAGAAATAAACATTACAAGTTTATCATATCATTGTATATTATCTTGTTTTTATAATATAAATTAATCAATTAACATAAATGCTTATGCCATCAATTTTCACATTTGCATTTCTAAGTTTCTCAGCAGCTTATAAGGGATTAAAGGCATCGAAATGCTTAGGAATTTGAGTCAAGAGATTGTTGTTAGTGCTAATTTCCTATAAGTAATACAATCTAAATGGTTAAAATTCATATAAAAAATAATATTATTTTATATTATCCATATCTTGCCCTTGTTTGAATAGTCTTTTGTTTAGTTACTTGTAAAGCTAGACAACCCTAACAAAACACATGATTGCAAGGTAAAAAGATTGCTATAAAAAAAGGTTAAATAATCATATTTCTGATAAATTTATTAAGGATTATATTATTTCTGATTTTAAGATTAGATCTTTAAAGATGTCTTTACATGTAGGGCATCTTAACTCTTCACATATACGCTATAACTAATTTTTTCTTTCTTAAATTTATACATAAGAAGAACTCAATTTCCAATAATCCTTAATGTTTAAATAGAACATGTTTATGTTCACTTAAAAATATGTTTTACTTATAGAAAGTCTCATATGGAATGCTTATATTTCTCTGAATCGACGGTCTAACAGAAACTGTTGGCGTTCTCTCCATCAATAAATCACTCATTAAGCTTTCTCTGCGGTTGTTTATGTTTCCATCAATCGCGGTATTTCCATGAAATGTGGGAGAAAATACATTTAAGTGTGATTTTACAGTGCTCATCAAATAATCAGAAGACAATTACTTCCTTTTTGTTGAGGTGTCATTTGTTTATTCTAACATGTTTAAATCTGTGCGTGGTTGAGGTTTAATCTTGGAAGGAGTACCAAAATATATGTAAAATTAAAGTTTTATTAGTTAGTTATAATTTCTTAAATTAAATGGATTAGAATTTTTAAAATAATTATGAAAGTAATATTTGATATCTGAATAAATTATGTTGAGAAATATAATAAATATTAACACTCATTAATTTCATATAAAAGCAATCTATTCATATTTTAAATTAAAAAGTAGGTAACTCTAAATTTATTTTTTCTAAATAAAAGACAATATGCACTAAATCTTAAAATATATTATAAATGATAAAATTTATTAAAATGATTTATAAATACAATTTAATAAGAGACTTCATATTTTATAAAATAAATTAATTGTATTTGGAATACTTAATATTTTAAAAATATCATAATAATAATGATAAGAAAACCAAAAGGATTGCCTGTAAAATGCTTGCTTGGCTTTTACTGCTGATAAGTTTTATTAGTCCCATTCATTGAAGGTTCACTGACATTCAAATTCAAAAGGTCACTGTTGTTTTCTACTTCTTAATATTACTTTTCCATTCTTCTCTTTGCTATATCACTTTATAGATTCTTGCAGTCTTTTGAAAATTTAAATTTTGAGGAAGTTTCCTGCCCCCTTCGAAAGTTAGTTGCAACCAACATTGAATTTTATATTTTTTGGCAATAAAAATACTAGAATATATAAATTATAATTTAAAATACCTTTACCATATACTAAACAACTATCAATAATATATAATTATCAAAGTCTATCATTATTCTTGGTCAAATTTCTCATTATAAATATATTTAAATTATTTGTTTTTATTTATAAATAATATGATTTACTTTAAAAATTGAATTTTTTAAAAAGATGAAATTTATATTAAATGCTATTTAGTAAATAAATATATCATAGTTTATGATAAAGATTTTAAAGAAAAAAATAACATATTTTTATGTATTGGGAGGAAACTTTCCCCCTAAATTTTATCTAATTATAATTATAGAATGATTTATTGTATATACAAAAAAAACATTCTCAATTACAATAATAAAAATAAATATTTTTATTATAATAATATTAATTCAGTGCTCATAACCTTTTCTTCTTCGAATTGCTCATCCTGATTTTGGCTGTGCAAGTACATGTTTGCTTTTCTATTTCCATTAAGATTCTGATTTTGATTAAAGTACATCTTTTGTAAATTTATTATTTATAATTTTCAATTCCAACTTTAATTTATAGTCATAGAAAAAACATAAACATTTCTAATAGCAAAAGCAAAAGATCTTAATAATAAGTAATACCCTCTAGTTTAATCAAATTTGATAAAATAATTTAATGAATAACAATAAATGTAAAACCAGTTTATATTTTAAAATTATGTGTTTTTTATTTCATAATTTATTCTGATATATTTATAATTGATATCATTTAATCACATGTTAGCATGCTTCCTTAATTAGATGATATAAGAGTAAATGAAAATATTTTAGAAAGTTTTATAAATTAATTAAATTTCATAACAATATAGATTTAAAATCTTTTTTTTGTATTTTATATCCCCCACATTTCAATCAGTAATTTGAGGTTTCCTCATAACTGTGATAATTTTTTTAGAGAAAGTTTATGAATAGAATTTTTTTAAGTTTGCAGGGTTTGATATAAAAGAGTTTGATTATTAATAAAAATGATTTAATTAATAAATAAATATACAAATTTAAATTATTTTATAATTAGTGATGATTTATTAATGGTTAAAATTCTAAAATTTATATAAATAAAATGGTATTTATGTTTGTATAGAAATTAAAATTACTAAAACGGCATATTAAATATATTAATTTTAAATTACATTGAAGTCTTTGAATTATCAAAGTAATTGCTCTCTTAAAACTGATTTACATATTTATTTTTAAACTTTTACAAATGATTACTATTATTGTAATTTTCAATTAATAAATAGTCATTTAATTAATTATTAGTGGATTTTAAGATGGAGTATTTTGATTGCTATATTTTAAGTCTATTTTTTACTTATTTAGTGCTACTTAGTTGTGTTAATTGAAGAAATGGACACTTCTTCTTCTTTTTTTAAATCTTTTTCTTGCTGCATTGAATTTCAAGCACAAGTCATAATCAATTAATATATGTTCTAACCGAGATACCCCTCCCCACCCCCTCCTCACCCTTAACCGAGATACCCCTCCACATACCCCCCTCCCCACCTCCTACCTATTTTATAATAAAAAAATAATTAAATAATTTATAAAATCTTTTATAAATGAGAATTTTAAAATTTTATTGATTGAATAATTATTTTTATTTATAATTAAAGCTTAATAATTTTAATTATATTTAAATTAATAATAATGATTAATTTATAAAATTCTCATTTATAAAAGATTTTATAAATTATTATATTATTTTATTATAAAATAGGTTGGGGGTGGGGAGGGGGGTATGGGGAGGGATATCTCGGTTCAGGGTGGGGAGGGGGGTGGAGAGGGGTATCTCGGTTAGAACAAATATATTTAATTATAAATATATCTATCAATAAAAATTAAGAATAGTTATTATTAAAAAAATTGAAACTACCTATTATATAAGAAAATTTATATATAAAATAAATTAATATTTTATTCCATTAAATTTAGTGATTTTCATAGATTTTCTTGTAATATATTAAATATGGCTTGCCTGCAGGATTAGCTTATTCTTCATTCGAAGAAATCAGAGAAGTAGTTTTTAGGCACTTACATTAAATTTAATTTAGGTACTATAGCTGGTCTTTTCAGTGCTTGTGCTTTTTTAATTTAATAAAGTGAATAAGAATTTTAAAAGCTCAAAAATCCCACACTTGATTATCTATGTAGTAAAATACTAGTTATCAAAACATAAAAATGAAATAGAAATTAACACAGAATAAAATAAAAGGAATTATAGACCTTAGACATAGAAAAGCAAAAAACTTAACATGATTTCTAAAACTTAAAATTGCATATAAACTTAATAATTATCTCGAAATAGTCTTTTTTAAAAGTTCAATTAAAGTAGAAAAAAAGCATTCTTAAGAAAGTTTTAAGGAATGTAAGATTTAATATTAAATATAATTTAATGGGACATGATAAATTATAGCTTAAATTTTTTTAAACATAAATTTTAAATTACTATTTCAAATTTATTGCTTATCAATTAATTTATTTTAAAATCAGATATTAAAAAAGCTGTAGCAATGAATTTAAGCTTTAGTAAAAAAACTATACTGATGTAAAGGTTATCTCCTTCCCTCAGACATGAAAAGAACTTTAAAAATAAGTCATTAAATTTAAAATCAAATTTGATTCACTCGATTAAGAAAAATCCATAATAGTAATCATCTTAGAAGTTGACTTAAAATAAAATGGAGTCATGTTTCTTCAATGAAAATCAATTAAATTTGGGGTCATTAGTTGGAAATTTAAATTTCTCTATACCAAGGTCTGAGTACTAAAATTAAATTACAGCCCCTCTTATCTCATATTATATATATATATATAATATTGTCAAATTTATTTTTAAAATTATTTTGTATTTTTTATTTCAAACATTTCATAACAAAATCAAGAAGAAATGTTTTCAAAGCTAAAAAACCTGAAGCAAGAAATAATAAATTCTTAATAAAAATTGAGAGAGTTCAAGGATTCCCTGAATATTAGAGATAGAAACTTCTCAAATGAGCAAACGAAACAAAATACTTAAAGTAAGTCTCCTAAACAGAGAAGGGCTTAAAATTTGAGTAAAAGCAACAGTAGATCAACCAGAGCTCATAACAATGAGAGTGGTATAAAAATTTATAAGCAAACAGTATTTAACATTTATATTAAAAATTTTTATCTATATTTAATGAAATTTTTAACTTTACACTCAATTTATAAATTAGAAAAATAAATTCATTATTTTATAAATAGTGGTACAAAATCCAGCGCATAATATAAAATTCCTATAAACGTCAAAATGTTTGAATTCGCAATAATTCTTAAACTCCTCTAGATAAATAATAAACAAAGAGAAGAATGAAGGAAAACTATTAATAAAAGTAAGTAATCAAATCAAGACTTCAATTTAAATAGCTTTATTAAATCTTGTTATTTAATTATAGGAAATTAACGACGAAAAGAATTAATTAACAAATATATTGTATCATTAAGATTTTTAATCAAATAGTAATCAGAGAATTGTATTTTAGAGTGAAAATCTGAATATAATGATACCAGATAGATCTAAAAGTCCGAATAATAAATTTAGAGGGGCAAGTAGTGATTACTTTTAAAACTCTTAAGTTTTGAAATACACTAATTAAGGGACAGCACTTTGTAACAGTTAAATGGCTATTATATAGATCATGTCTATTATTCTTAATGAATTATATATTATAGGAGGGGAAATAAATAAGTAGATTATATCATTTATTAAAAAAATCTTTAATTTACATTTAAGTATTAATAAAAATGGCTGGGTTGTAAAATTAACTTAACAATACAGTAGGAAATAGCAATTCAACACAAAACTCTTAAATAAGAAGTAAAATAAACTTCCAGAATTTCACAAAAACTGCTTTTTTTATAAGACTGCAGCTCTACGAAAAATCAATATGTTCATAAATTTTCCAGCCTCTTATTTTAATAACTTATCTTACTGTATTTAACTTTTTATTTATTTAAAATTTTTATCTATGATCGAAAGAACAAACGTAGAAATGAAAATAAAACCAGTATTAAAACAGCAATAATTTTCTAAAAAACAGTCAAGAAATCCAAGTGCAATCGGAAGGCAAATAATTTTCAGACATCCTTTCTTAACATTAAACCGTCTCTTAGAAATTTAATAGTAATAATGAATTTTAAACAGGACACTCACCACTTAATTACAAGTGAAAAAAGAAGGGAAAATGGTTCATTAAGCAGTGGTAGGCAGATTATCTTGAAAACTAAGTAAAATGGTAGAAATTATGAGTCACGAACCTAAGACAAGTAAATTAAGAAAAGTCAGAATATTAATAATATCAAAAATAGCCAGGGTGGAGGGAGAGCAAATAAAATTGTTCTAAAGAGCTTTAAAAACTAATAAAATGCTGATAATGTTGTAAAGTAAATTATTAAAGAATGTATTATTAAAAACAAAGAAGGGTTTTAAATATTTATTATTAAATTAAAAAAAATTAAATCTAAAGTGGAATAATCAGTTCTTATTTCAATAAAACCACAGCCATTTACAAATAAATTCTAAATTAGATAGATAGATATTAACTGAAAGGTGAAATAAATACTAGAGATTAACTTTAATAATCTAGTACTTAATATATAATTAATATTACTATTATTACTACTACTATTAAATATGTTTGTTTAGATTTAGTGTTTAAACTGCGTTATGGATGTGATATCTACAGTAAATAAGTCAAACCAGTACTCAATAATAAATCAATTGCACTTCTCTTATAGCGAAGTCCATCGACTGTTCGCTCCCACTGCCTTATAGCAGTATAACTAAAGTAATAATAGCTGAATTCTATGCCTTAGTGGAAGTCAAAGTTTCTATAGAAGCATATTGACTATCTTATTATTGAAAAAACCTTGAAGTATTGGGCTCACTTTTCTCTCGACCAACGAGTTCTTATGTTACTCCGCTAGTTCCCTGGGTTGAAGATCTCTGCATAGTCTGTTGCAAACATTTATAGACGAAATGGTATCTCTTACATAGATGAAAATCGTATCAAGAGAGTAATTGATTTCACTCTGCCATTTTACAACAACAACAACTTAAATTTTATTTATAATTAAATGCATAGAGCCTAATAGAATAATATTAAGTTTATTCATGCTGACGAGGCTGTGTTTACCTTACACTTTCATCTAGAAGTCTTGTTATAAGAGGCATAGTAATATAGAAGTTAATGACTATAAAGTAAGGTATAAACAATGACAGTTCTTGGAGGTATTAGCGAGGATGTTGGTTTAGAAACCTATGTTATTCATCCTCGCTTAATTAAGACAGAGCAATATATTAAGTTCTTTTAGCAACTGAGAGAGAAGTACCCTGAATAAGAGATTATACTATTCGTTGATGTTGATAATCTTTCTGTTCATAAGATAAAAGAAACAAGGAAGAGTTATGATCAACTAAGAAAACACCAGTGTTGAACGTGCCTTACAGTCCATAGTTTAATTGAATTGAGTTCTACTGGGGTACACTAAAAAGTCATCACAAGAAACTACTACTATACCACTTGATGCATGACCTACCTATCGATACTGTAGAATTTATTAAAAGTTCAGCGAAGAGAGTAGAAAATTAGTTGGCATAAAAGTGTGCTAAAGAAGGGAGAGTGAATGTATATAAATAAGTTTTGTAGTTAAGTTAATGAATATATAAGTCACATTTAAAATTCTTGGGAGCTGGCTTCTCTTTCTTTTCTTCCTCTAAAGGCTTGTTGGGCATATGATTCTTCTATTGCTGCCAGCTCCAGCATCTATGTTCATTGACTGTAGAGGCTAAATATTTGAATAAATTCTCTTGCTAACTTCATACTTTGTCTGCGACTTTCGTTCTCTGTGAAGCTTGCTCTTTCCTTCATCAAGAAGATGCCTGTACCAGATTTTCTAAAGAGTTAAGCTACAAATCTTACTTGAAATATAAGGGTGCTTCTGCAGCTTTGATAGCCAGCTCTCACTTATTTTGATCCCTTGTTTGTCCTTACACTAAAGAGATGCTGTACCTTTTCTTATCAGATTCTTGAATAATTTCTTTCAAGTAATCACCTTTGATAGTTGCAAGTATGCCAAAGTAATAGTTTCTTTTAGGCAGTTTAAATGAAAACTGCTTCTTAGTAGGGTGTTCTTGCGAAACCTCTGGGTCGTTCATAGCATCATCATATAAGTTAGTCACTGAAATCTTTGGATAGTTTGGAATCTTTGCAAACTTTACATCTTAAGATTTCAATGCTTTCTTTTCTTCGCAGATTATTGCTATTAGAAATGAAATTTTAGTACCTTCCAATTGTTGGCAGGAACAAATCAACTACATAATCAAGATAGGTTACTATGAGTTAATTATCTTGCTGCACCAGGTAGCGATGCAAATCCCTCTTTCTTCTAAATCTTTGAATCAGTTCTTGTGCTTGCACTCTTTTCATTGCATCATTCATTGACTTCATCTTGTTTACAGATCTAAGAAATGATATTGAAAATTAAGTTTATAGATTTCAATAATTTAACTCTGCAAAACTTACTATTAAATATGGGCATCACATAAGAGATCAACCTCTAAGAAGGATAGGAAGAAGGTTTTGAAAACTGGTTTCAAACTTGAGAGATTGTTATCAATTTCTACTGTTATAGTTCCGTATTTTTTAATTTGAATTGGTACGTACTTAATTAGGTGCACCTCCTAAATCGGTACGTGATTTAATCAACTTATTATTGATAGTAAAAATGGCTACTTTCTCACCCATATTTAGAGCTGGTTCGTCTCTTAGTTCTCATTTTTCTTCACAAATACTCTAAAAACCTCCCTTAAAACTTATAGGGTTGCAAAGCTCTCATATAAGCTCTAAGTTATAGATGCAGTTTTAAATTTTTCAATTCAAATTTAAATATGATCGCTAACATTTTAAGAAAAACAACAGCCCTTCCATCAAACTAAATGAGACTTACCTTTGGCAGCAATAAAAGTGTGATGGCTGCGAGATGAACTCTCATAAAGAACAACCAGAGCTATCACTCGAGGTCTTTGTTACTAAAATAGAAATTAATAATAAAAAATAAATGACAAACAAGTGGGTGGAAGACAGAGAGGAGGAGAAAGTTAGAAATAAAATTTCAATGTAATCAGAGTAATTGAAGGAGATTTTTGTGAAAAGTGTGAAAGAGACTTCACTCATAAATCTAGCTGATACAGGCATATAAAGTTCCATAAGGTAGCTAAGCCTACTGTATACTTAAAGTATGACAAAGTTGATGGAAAGTATGATTGCTTTGAGTGGCATAAGTAGTACTCTCATGCATGAGACTTAAAGGAACATCATTTAAAAGCTCACAAGAAAGAAATAGAAGGTGAAGATTAAGACACTCAAAAGAAGTTGCTCAACAACAAAAATAGCAAGGGAGCCTCTTTATATTGCTGAGCTTTAACAAGCAAGCGAATCAGAGTATGTGAGGAATGCACGCAACCTCTTAGTATCAGAGGTCACTAAAATAATGATTAAAATATAATACAAGAAAATTCCAGTACTTTCATAGATTTATTTAGATACTTCTCTATAAAGCTGCATAATTTTAGAGGACTCCTATTACAAGAAAGTTCTTAAGGATCATCAGTATGCTTATAAGGTACATCCATTCAACTATCTCCTTAGCGATGATAAATATTAAATGGAGTTTACTAATGAGTATTAAGTACTCACTCAGCTTAAGTTTAAAGAGTGCAAATACTTAATAAGGTAGATGCTGTTTTCCTAACAAAAAATCATGTAGCTTTCAGACTACCACTCTTTGAAATGACACTCAGAGATTTCATAACTGATCAAAGAAATCATAGATAGCTTGCATTAATATCAACCTAAGCTATACAAGGTATCAAATAGCTTCATAAGTTAGGCTTTGTTCACAGAGATCTCTAGCCTGAGAATATTATGTTGAACTTTTCACCAGCAAAAGTAACAATTATTGATTTCAACAGAGCCTTAGAGTTGAAATAAAGCGAATTAAGCTATTTGAGAGTAAGTTTGAATAATTAATCAAAATTGTATATAGATTCAATGTATAGATGAAGCACGATAAAGTCTTAATAAGTTCAGAATATAGTGATCTTTTACCATCAGGTTCTACTGAGACTGTCGACACATCTTAGAGATCGGTGCTAGTTTGGAACCTCATCCTTCATCCATCAAAAGTAGCTCATCATATCGTTGAATAGTTGTAATCTCGATCACATCTCCATTTAAGACTGCCAATCAATAGATCCTTTGAGAGGCCAAACCTCCATTTTTACTATTTGATTTTTAATAATTTTGATTAGTTTTATTAAATTAATTAGGCTGATTAAAACTTTTCAATTTTTATTGCGTTTAAAATAATAATCATGTTAATCGATTTAATCTATAGAGAAATTCTATTAAAGATGTCTGATTTAATTTTTTATTAAATGTGTTTAATTAAAGCTCAGCCTAATTAATTTAATAAAACTAATCAAAATTATTAAAAATCAAAGAGTAAAAATGGAGGTTTGGCCTCTCAAAGGATCTACTGATTGGCAGTCTTAAATGGAGATGTGATCGAGATTACAACTATTCAACTATATGATGAGCTACTATTGATGTATGAAGGATGAGGTTCCAAACTAGCACCGATCTCTAAGATGTGTAGATAGTCTCAGTAGAACCTGATGGTAAAAGATCACTAGATTCTGAACTTATTAAGACTTTATCGTGCTTCATCTATACATTGAATCTATATACAATTTTGATTAATTATTCAAACTTACTCTCAAATAGCTTAATTCGCTTTATGAAGGCTTGGAACTGTAATGGGAACTCCAGGCTATTAACCAGAAAGAGAAGACTGGAGAGATGGAGACTTACAGTGGGATGTGTGGGCTTTAACAGCAATAATAATAGAGTGAGATATGCCTCGCAACAATTACTACTTTCAAGGTGCGAGAAGGATGCAAGGCAAAGAATAAAGCAATTTATTGACAAAACAAGAGTATCTCAATTATTGAAACAAATGGCAGAGTCAATAATAATTTAACCAAACTCAAGATCAGACATATAAATAGAGCAGATAGAGTTGTGGTTAAGTAGATAAACTTCAGACCTCTACCAAATGATCCTAAAGTGCATTTTGAGTGATTAAATTAAATAAATTTACTATAAATATCACATTAAAACTTATTAACAACTTTAATCCCTAACTAATTCCCTAAAAATCAAAGCACTTATAAACCTCATTAAGGGGTTTTGGGTTTTTGAATGTGCTCTTTAAAAAGGAAGAATTTATTCGTGATTCCCGCTGTTTTAAAAGCTTGATTTATTGCATTTAATCATATTTTCGAATTTATCTCACTTTTTTAAAAAGTACTGCTCTTTTTAATTAATATTTTCATAATTAAGAATTAATTTTATATAGGAATAAAACGAAAACTCCAATCTCTTTATTAATGTTGGTTTAAATTTAAGAAAACCTTCTTGCTTACTTGTTCAGATTAGTTAGAATTGAAAGGTGAAATATTCTCTTGATATTATTACGCAATGTGAATAGATTAAGATGCGTGATGATAGATTGAATTCTTTGAATTTCGGTATTAACTTCTCATTTAGCCGTAATTTGTTAATAATTACTTAATTTTAATTAAAATTGTGTAATCAATATTTTATTGATAAATTAAATACAAAGTTGATTGGTTTAATTGGAGGTAACAAAACTTTTGCTTAAAGTATTTAATTCTATGAATTGTGTTAATTAATCTTAAATATAATTATTTTTTAAAGACCCTAATATTTTTGGTGTTATTTATTGGTAATATAAGTTAATTATGGTAAAATTGTGTTGCTGCTATTAACCATAATCATTGTAATGAAATTTGTTTGTGTGACTACTTTATAAGCACAAGTGAAGGGGTAAAACTGAGTAAACTAATCCTTGTAAAAAAAAAAAAAATTTATGATATCTGGTAATCGTTGGCAGTTGCTGAATGTTTTCATTATTTATTAAGTATTTATATTGATTTTATTGTCTTTGCCTTCCTTAACAGTCTTGCTACAAAATACTCTTACTAATTATAGTTCTTTTCATTGTAATGACATAATCTTATCATCTCAATTAAAAATGAAATTTTTGTCAATTATTTCTGATTCTCTCCCGAAATTTACCAAGTATAATATATAAGCCAATCAGAAATTTTATAACTCCCTATTTATTAATATTTTAAAATTCGATGTTGCTAGTAGCAGAGTGTTTTAATTTTATTTTAATACTTTATAGACTTTAACTCTAACTCCCACCCAGTACAATAAAATGTTATACAACGAAAATATCTATTACTTTACTGCTACTGTAGCTTTTCCTCTTAATTGATTTATTGGTAAACAGTCTGAAAATAGTTATTGTTGAGTTTTATAATATAATATTCGTTGTTTTAGTAAAATATAGTCTAATAGTTCTCTTTTTGACTGTTTTAAACCTGTCACCCTATATAATAAAATAAAGTAACTTCTTAATATAAAAAGACTCAGTAAATAGTAAAATAAATAAATGCTATATCATATGACTATTCAATTATTTTATGTTGTCTTAAAGTTATTTTATGGATTTAGTCTCTTCTTCAGCTAATAAAATCTTATATTTTTCAATACTTTACTAATCTTATTTCAATATTCTCTCGATTATTGATTTTAACAATGTGTTATTGAACTCAAGAGGGCTTTTCTTGTTATTTTGCAATAAAAATTATAAATCATTCATTCTCATATGCTATTATATATATTTAATGTTAATGATTGACATTTTATTCAAAAAAAAGTCTCCCAATTTATAAAAAATTTATTATATTTATAGGATAAGTTATTCATGGTATATTCTAATTTCTTTCTATCACTTCAATTAAGCATTGACATGCCACTTGAGGACCTCAACAGACTCCCTGTTTCATCATCCATTGCAAAAGATAAGCTTCTGCTGTGAAATTCATTGTATAATCATAATATTATAAAATAGAAGATATATGGCAATTGTTTGACAAATTTTGACTAACTTGGGTAATATTATCATTATCAATAAAATACTATTCTCATATTAGAAATTGTTTTATTGATAATTCAAAGTTAAATTAATAATCATCTAAAGAAATAGTAAAACAAGTAAAATATGTAAATGTGATTATATTCATAATATTTACATTGTAAAATATTTTTAGGAAATTATATAGCAATAATTAAGATGTCTCTTTGAATAATTAATGACAAATGAAATCATCTGAATCATAGATTAATAAAAATTATGTTTGCATTTGCCTATTAAGCAGCTATAATTTACTTCTTGAGATTTTTCATGTTAAATCTTAACCTTTTTGATAAACTCCAAAACCCCTTCACAAATTTTATTATTTTTTTATATTCCCCCTTTCACACCAGTTTAGTTGTGTCTAAATATTTTGAGATTACTTTATTTCCAATTCTTTTTCCACACTACCGTAAATCGTTGAGGGGTCTAAACCGATAATGCTGCTACTTCCTTAATGATTTAAATCTCTATCTTAACTGTTCCTTTAAAACTGTAATCTTACAGTATTAAGCAGCTAGAATCTTCTCTTAAAATTCACTTTTAAGGAGTTTATGAGATTTAATAAAAATAATTGTAAGATAATTTTATTTAAAAATTTTTATATAATTTGCAAAAAATACGTATAATTTAGATTCACTATGTTTCCTCAGAATTTTATCATCGGTTTAACTGTTCTTCTCGTTTTAAGTTTTAACGTCTGATCCTTAATGAATGTTCATAGACATTGTATCATTTATATATAAAAACCCAAAACCCCATGAGATAAGGTGGTTGTAGAAATTAAATTTAAATTTGAATTATTATGAAATTATTATTAATATTTGGTAGCTAGTCATATTTTAAACTAGGGTCTTATATATATTTATATAGGGGGTCTTCACAAATCAACAAGCAACCAAATTAAATGAGTGAGTATTTAAGACTTTTAATATTATTGATCAGACTTAAAAATTATTCATAACAGCTCTAAATGGCGACCCCCCTTAGACACTAATCTAATCCAGGATGACAAGGAATGCATGACCTGTACTAATGCCTTCGAGTAGTGACAACAGTGTGCCAGTACTACCAGCGGGGAGCCCACCAGGCTTGGAAGAAGGGGAAGAGGAGAGTGGAGACATAGACGTATTTACCATTTACTGTAACACCATTACAACCATCAACATCACATGGCTGCCATAAAACCCCAGTGGCTTTGTATGATCCACCAATCTTGTGACCGTCTCTTGCAATACCGGCAATACTTGTGACTCTGTGGGCAGTTGGGAGGATGGTGTTAGCGTATGTCAAGTAATTATGAAAAATAATCGAGAATCGGTTAATTAATTTTGAAATAGATTTAAAGATTAAGTATTAGTGTAGACAATAATGAAAATATTGTAGAAATACATTTGAATTTGGAAAATTAATTATAATTAAATTAAAAATAAATCAAAATCGTGGCAGTTAAAGTTGGCCAATTTAAACGATCTAGGGCTCATTCGATAGAGAATTCAAAATTAGCTGGACTTTGTTATTGGCGGTACTATTTTATTGCATCCCTAGAGCGAGATAACTCGACTTTAATGTGAGGGTATAATTTAATGAATTTAGATGAGTTTAATTAAAGTCGAGTTATCTCACTCTAGGGATGCAATAAAATAGTACCGCGAATAACAAAGTCCAGTTAATTTTGAATTCTCTATCGAAAGAGCCCTAGATCGTTTAAATTGGCCAACTTTAACTGGCACGATTTTGATTTATTTTAAATTTAATTATAATTAATTTTCCAAATTCAAATGTATTTCTACAATAGTATCCAGAAACAGCTTTATCATCGTAATAATCACCATCATATTTTCTTTATTCTAGCCATCCTTTGCTTTATTTATATCTTTTGACTGTTACAATTCAAGTCTTCAGTTTAGTCTCACTTTGTCTCCTGCTGGTAAGTATTGCTAAAATATAAAATTTTTAGATATATTTTTTGTAACTTACAAATTTTAGTGAACAACCAGCTGCTCCAGCAACACCATTTTTAGGATTTCATATTTTCTTAATTAATTTCATTTTAATTTATCGATTTTCTTTTATAAATTGTAAATCCTTGGTGCATTGGGGGTTAGAAGAGCATGATGTGGCATCTCCATTTGCGCTGAGACTGTTGGTATAAGCGCAGGGACTGAATGAGTAGTAGTGATAGAAAGTCTAATATTCTCTGCTTCCTAAACATTGATCAACTTCGACTCTCTTGGTATATGAGCCTGCTTCCATTGGTGCGAAGATGTCGTAAAAGTACTCCGAAGTGCCAGAGTGGATGAGAACCCCATTGGTTGAGACGCCAACGAGCGCAGCGCGCAGTGTATACTACATTAAGATTCCTCCTCTTTCCTATTAGTAAGATCACTCCATCTTAATTGAACTCTTTAGCATAGTTGAGGAATCCGCAATAGCGTCCAGCACAGCAAGATAGAGGAAAAGGCTCTGGGCAGAGAGGAAAAGGCTAGTAGGCTTGGGAGATTCGCAGGTTTAAGATTAATTTGATCAGCATCATCGTTACCATTACCAAGGAATGTGCCACCAAAGCGCTCGCTTAATGCCATTGGGTGGTCCGGAAAATGAAGATGCTTAGATATCTCGGCCCCTGGAGTAGATGTCTTGGTCGGAGACTCCACCCCCGCAGAAGAGAATGTGGTGAATCGCGTGGTGCCCCTGGCCGCCCCCCAGTCGAAGGTTCGCCCCTTACTGCGTTAGCAATACTGTTTTTCAAGAAATGCCTGATGCCCATTGTCGCCTCCTGAAGAAAAATTTGACATTTTATCTAAGTACAATCATGTCACCCTGGTCTTAGCCTGTGGGCAAGTGAAATATGCAAGCTCATGCTCCTTGGCAGCTGGTAGTAATGGTGGTGGAAGTCTATCACTTGAAGACATTCTTGAAGGTTACGATTTGCTCTTGGGAAAGAACATGGACAAGACTGATATCGAAAAGATGTTTAAGTCTGTAGATATTGATGGCAGTGGATTTATAGACAACTCTGAATTCGTCGTTGCTTCTATGAATGAAAAAAATCTCTGCACAAACGAGAAATTACAACAGGCCTTCAGAATGTTTGATAAGGACAACAGTGGCTTTATTTCATCTGAGGAAATCAAGGAAAATCTTGGTTTCTGAAAGACTATCTCAGAGGAAGCTGTCAATGATATTATTAATCAAGTCGATGCAAATGGAGATGGACAGATTTCCTTTGAAGAATTATTCCAAGTGATAAAGGACTGACACTAATACGCATAGTAAAACTTAATATTTTATTATTTCATGCATTTCATTTTCTTTTTCACCAATTTCAACATACTTTTATTTAATATTATATAAATTTACGTAAGTTATATTCTTCAATTATCTCTCATTTGATCATTTAATAATAACGCTATATTTTTGTTATTCAATCATAATGTGATTTTAATTCTATAACATTATAATAAATATATTAAAATTTGAAGGGCTATTTTCTAACTTATCAGAAGACTATTTATTGTTTGGATTTAAAGGCATAACTTCTAAACTAGATTGATTTTAGTGATTGCAATTTGAAAAACCTCTTTAGATTAGCTTAATCTGATTTGTTGAATTAATTTGTATAGTCTCACAATTTCGGCTTATTTCATATATTGAAAAATTATAAAATAGTAGGAAATTATCCAATTATAGTTTGCTAAAATTAATTGCAAATTTCCTATTAAAAATATAGCTTTAATTAAATGAGATTATTTAATAAATGCAATTTATAATTTAAGTAATAAATTTCATTTTGATTATAACAGCCTTTGTTTTTTTCTGGTATATCTATTATTCTTGAGATATTTTAGAACAATTTACAATTCATCAATCCTAACTTTTATTATGATTACTTTGACTTTAATCTTCTCTTTATGGTGAAATTTCTGTATTTAAAACATATTCCTCTGCTATGTTTTGCTTTAGAAGTATTTGGCGAATTCTCATGACATCACTTGAATTTCATGAATAATTATTACAAAAATTGAAATTAAATTAAATAAAATACTTAAATTAGTTATTCAGTATTTTATTGAAATAAAAATTGATTTATTTAAAAATAAATGCTTCATTAATATAAATAAAACTTATTATCTTATTTAAACTTGTTGGTGTCGTATAGTGGTTAGTACCCTTCCATTATGAACTCATTATAAAAAAAACATTGAAAAAATAATTTAAAGGCGATTTAAAAAAGAAGTAATTATAAAATTATAAATTTTATAAGATATTGATTATTATATCTTTCATTTTTACCATTAGCATTATATATGTAAATTTTATATTAAATATAATTGTAATTTATGTACTCCCTTCATAATATAAAAATACAAAGATGTAAAAATCTAGAAATTTTGCATTTTAAGAATAAAAAATAATAGTATTACTGTATAATTTATTTATTAAGCGAATTTCTTTCCCCATTTATTATTTAGTAATTATATTATTATTTGCGTTAACTGAACCCAAAGCTCTAAATGATGACTAATTCATTTCATTTCTCTTGAAATAATTTAATTTTTAATAAAATATAGAATATTTATTTTTCTTATAGTAAGATTCAAGGATTTTAATAGTTTTATTGATATTTCAAATTTAAATTTTATTTAAAATAATCATAAATATTATTTCTTTATTTCTTTGAATATTATTATGTAAATATAAATGGAATAATTTAAAGTAAAATTAGAGCAAGATTAATCGTCTGTATCTTCGTTATTTTCAAACAATTATAATTCACTGCTGATATAATTTTTCTTTAAAACCACAACATCTTCATCATCATATGTTTAAATATGAAATACACTATGATGAATCTATTTAAAATTGGCATAATAATAGGGATTTTGGGTTAAGAAAATTAAAGTAATATCACCTATTTATTATGCATATAAATTAATTATTTAACATAAAATTAATTGGTCTAAAATACAATAAATCATAATAATTCTATTAAAACCACTACAAAAGAATTATTTATAGAGGTAAAAAAGATTAAATAATATAAATAATGCCTAGATAATATAAATATAATGTTAAAAAGAGCACTTCCATAACAATATAAAAACCATCGAACTTTTTCTATAATCTTTATATATTTTGCTGACTAAATTTGATATTAGATTTATTTACAGTTAATTATTGAAATATTAGGAGGTTGACTTGAAATATAAAATTTCAATATAGAATAAATAGATTGTATTTTTAAAATTAAGTAAAAATTAAATTTATTTGATAAATTACAATTTTTAGATATTTCTACTCATTCAAGTATTTAAAATTTAATATAATATTAAATATTTTGTTGTTATATAATATTTTAAAGATTGCTTGATTGATGAAATTTAATCGTAAATTAGTATTTTGAAAAATTTAATGTTAATCATAAATTTTCGATATAAAATATTTACAGTGATATATAGGGAAATCTTTCCTTCTTCAGATTCATCATTAATGTAATTAAAGTTATTCTATTCATTTTATATATAATTGTGAAACTATTGTCAAGAGACACCTTTGGTTATATAGGCAAGATCCATAAAAAGATTATTATATTTTTTGGGGAGCAAACATTCGTTTTTAGCAACCAAGTTCCCCCTTAATTCTGATTATAGGTATAATTATTCACAAAATAAGTCTTATTTTTTATTTATTAATTATAAATATTAGCATGCCATTTAAATTTAAAATTAGAAAAATTTCATCAAATTATAAATTTATATGTCTATAATTTAAATATTAATATTAATTTCCTCAATCAGTTATATTTGCTAATATTATTATTAATATAATTGTGAAAATTTGATAATGATTAGTTATTTTAGCATATTAGTGTTAACATTCGGGTTTTAGTTTTATAAATTGTTCAAGAATCCACTTTATATTTATAATAAATTCTAAATAAATTATTTTCCTTTTAATTTTAGAAATATAAGGATATAAAATCAATAATATCATATTAAATATTTAATTAATAAAAAACTTTGAATGTTTACTCTTGATACTATGAATTTATTCTTTATTTTTGACAAATAATATTTTAGATATTATAGAATAATGGATTTGAATAATATTTAATTTATAAATTATCAAATGTAAATATATAAATTTTTTTTTATTAGAGTCGTTTGGATTTAAGTCCTTCTTTTTTAAATACACGATTTACAATAAATTTAATATTACTTTAAAGTTTATTATAAAAATTATTTACAAATCTTAACTTTGAAGATGTTTAATTATTTCCTTTTCACTCAAATATTACTAATTTAGTCAGATAAATAAAAAGTTAACAAAATTGATAAATACTAAATATATATATAGTATCATTCAAAAGTATTATTAATTTAATTAAATAATAGAGTAATTAATGAATTATAATTCAAAATAAATATTAATATATCATTCTTAATAATTCAAAGAAGATTCATGTTATAACATTTTAATTAATAAAAGAATAATAATATTGTTGAATAAATTTAAAAATTGGATATAAAGTTATTTTATGAAATAATTTAAAAACACAAAACAAAAAATATCAAATATTGCTTAATGTACATTTATTTGTATTAATTAATAAAAAATTAGATTTAGATAATACTAAATTTAAGATTTATTTTTTTTCAAAAAGCTATGAATATTTTCACATAGACAATTTCAAAATTTGATGAATTTACTTTTACATCAATAAATTTTGTCAAAGAAGGAGATTGACAGAAAATACTAAATTTTAACTTATTGTAACTGGATTAGATGTTACTATTATATTTGGTCTCTAATGATCTATAAATCATTCAAATATAATGATTAATATGAAGATTTCTATAAAGTAAGTTCATTATCAACTAATATCGGATAAATTTGACAACAACTAATTTTTAATTTATTATTGTTAGAATACATTTGATTTGGATTAAATTAATAATTAAATAATTATAATTGGAGGCAGTTAATTTTTTTAAACCTAAACAAATTGAATCAAAATTAACTGGATTTTACAATTGGCGGTCCTCCTCTATCTATGGTATTCCTGAAGAGAGATAAATCCACTTTTTTATTTTGATGATTTGTCTAGTTTATTTAAAGGAAAAAAATAAAGTGAATATATCTCTTCAAAACTACTATAGAGTACTGCAAATTTTATAGTCTAGCTATTTTTAATTCAGTCTCAAACATGTAGGAATGTAATTTAGAAAGTTGAAAGATTATATATACCTTTTTTTAAAAAAATCTAATGCCACTTGTCTAGGTTCAAAGAAAATTGTGATTAATGATTTAAAATCAAATAACTTTAACATATCACTGTTTAATACTAAAATTAAACCATCAATTTTAGTCGTGACGTAGACGTATCTGAGTTAGTTGACGAGGCAAACTTCCGTGATGTGGCAGTCGCAAAGTAGAAAACTCCGAAAAAACCATTCTCGCTATTACCTAGTCTTCTCCCCAAAATCAAGATGTCACCACAGTTTGTTCCAAGAAAGTTAATAGCCAGGAATTAGAATTATTTTAATTTAATTTGTTATATTTTCCCAATCAAATGCAATTCTACAATTATGAATTAATGTTCAATTAATTTATCTAATAAAAATACAATACAAGTTTTGAGATATTATTTAAGATTTAAATCAGATGTTGCTATGTAATCTTAAATAAGGAAATAATTTGAAAACCTTAATTTAAAAAACAGTAAATTTGATTAACATATCTGGTAATGAAATTAAATTTTTCTTATCATATTGAGTTAGTTTGCCGAGGGGAGTCAATTTATAGCAATGATCTAGTCAAACACTCAACTTACCATTTCCGAATGTACGTAGTCATAGCCCTCGCAGTACTTAAGAACATAATAACGATGACCACAGTGACAATTCGACCATCACATGAAAAAGCATGTTGTCAGTGTTATTTCACCGAATTATGTCAGTCGCAATGGAGAGAAGGCTAGATTACTTATCTACTCAAAAGTTACAAGTTTAAGTGGTTACTTCCCTCTTGGTACTTTGAGAACAAAATCATCATATGCAAGTGATCACATAACCATCAAGAAAACTCCATATGCTTTCTTGCTTAAAATAAAAATATTAGAAAAAATCTCAATATATGAAAATAAATAGACCGCACGCCCTTCATTTCCACGGATTACTTCAAAATGCTACTAATAAATTGGATTATCACATGATCTAAAATTCATGAAAATGAGAAGAAATGGCTTGTCTATTTCATAACTACGACAGCACTAAAAATAAAATAAATTAACATAGCGCATATATTTGTAAACTCCTTATGGATCCCTTTGTAAACGAAAAAATAATTGGAGACATTTGCAGTCTTAGAATAATTAGACATAAGCTAAATGTTTTTTACTGAAATTATTTTTTTATTAATAAAATTTAACGGTTCTAATTGCTTTCTAGATAAAAATGCCTAATTATAAAATTTTAAATGGGTTAAGAGAACTTATTATGACATATAACGTTTCTTATCATTTTAAATATAAAAATTCTTTTTTCTTCATTTAAACTCTTTAAATGTCCCTTTGATAAAAAAAATAATCGTAATTTTCTTATAATTTAATTTGATAAAGATTTATTTTGATTTAGTGCTTCTTTTAATTTAGATTAAAATTATATTAATAAGTTTGATTTCAAAAATTGTTAATTTTTAAGTCTTAGATAATTATTCATGCATATGTTTTTAGATGATTATGAATAAAATAGTCTTTTATAAATGAAAAAAACTAATTTATAAGAATTATTTTGATTATATTGTGAGGTATTTCAATAAAATTGAAATTTGTCACACTATCACTTAAAATAATTGTAATTATTTATGTCAATATCTATCATGCTAAATTTACTCAGTAAAAATATTATGTTAAGATGTAAAACAAAATAAAATGGATAAAAAAATAAGAAATTATAGAGGAATATGAGTGCCCTATAGGAAACTGATAAAAATTTTGGAAAGAAAAAATATACTTTTTATTCCTAATATGAAGTCTCTAATAATTAAGTGGGCAATAACTAGATTGAAATTTATAAATTGAATTTACAATTTTTTTTATAATATTTTAAAAGTGTATCTAACAATTATACTGGAGAAATTTAGTTTTATTACTCTTCTTTATATTTTATAAATAATAATAATATACTTTACATATAAAAATATGAAATTAAGAATGGAAATATTAATATAAGATTAAAATGAAAGTTTATAAAATATGAGTGTGAGTATCGACACCTTAGAACGCATCAAGTCTCAAAATCACCAGAGACAACGGAAGCACCAATAAGACAGATTTGTATGCACATTTGACTTAAGTATTCAATCGTATCATGCTCAACTATCCTTATGATGCCTATGATAAATTTGAGGAGATTTACTCTTACTTAGTACGTTGGAGATGAAACCACAAAAATTGCGCAAAAACGCCGGATCAGTCACTCACTTAAATTCCTCTGCTGTCTTTGCAAAATCTCTATAGGAATGCTACTGTTGCTACAGGGATTTCTTCTAACACACAATCAGATTTATACAGAATGAACAATCATTATGGCAGCTTAGATGGTGACAATTACAATGCCTAAGCACAAATTTCCATAAACAAGAGATTGTATTAGTTTTATGACTCTGATGTCAGCCGGATAGACTCGTCTCAAGTTGCGAAAAAGCAAGTTGTTCTTTTTTATAAAAGAAGACAGAAGAAATGACAAATTATATGAAGAGTGTTAAAAAACATATATGTTCATACCTAATATGTAAAATTATTTAGATTCTCTAAATTTATTAAATTCTTTTTGTTTATTAATTTATATATTAACTTGAATAAATTTAAAAGAATGAATATTTTATAAAGTAAAAAATAAAATTAAATAAGTGGAAGACCCACTTTTTTATGATGTGATTTATTAAGTATTGATTTTCTTTTTATAAATTTTATTTACTGTGAAAATTTTTAATTTTGATCCTTTAACATCACTGACTGACTTCTCAGCTTACTGTTGTTAATCTTTTTTAACCCTTAGGATTGTCTTGTAGACATAAATAAACTTCTGAAAGCTTATTAAACTGGGTTTAATTCCAAATTTCAAGAATAAATTATAGCTCATCTTTGTGATATCGGTTGAATCCCATTTACAAACCAATTAGAATTGATTCTTCAGGGATTTATCAAAAAGTGCAAACAGATTTTTGACATCTGCCTACTCTATAAATTTATAGAATTCTTCCTTTCTCTTTCCTTTCAAATCTATTGTTTGCTGACCCCTAGATGAATGTTTAACAATTTGCTTGTTTTTCTTCCCAACTCTTATTTTTAATTGTTCTAAGTTTCTAGCTAGTTTCTCTGTTAACTGGGTTTTTCCTCTATTTTCCTCATCTATTCCTTCAACACGTTCTTGGATCTCTCAATGAAACTTCCAGTACATTTTTCTTCATACTCTCTAATCTATTCTATCTAGCTGCTGCCTTCTTCATCATCCTTTGCTTTTTTTCTTTCTACACCAGAACTTGCTCCATCATTTTATTGATTTCTTCTTTGGTACGTTTTTCCTTGTTTTACTCGCGCTATTTATCTTTCTCTGTCATAATTTGTTCTTCTTAGGATCCTCTTTATTCTTGCCATCTTTCTCAACTCTCATTTTATCCAACTAATCTTTCAGCACTTTCTTTCACATTTCAAATTTATATTTGTCTAACGACTTTCGTTTAACATCAATTTCCTGCTTTTCAAGTTTTACTTCAAAAACTTTGCTGAAAAATATTTATTTTTAAAGCATTTGATAGGATGGAGGTGGTAATTTATTCAATCCGTTTTCAACTGAGTAGAACATCTCCTCAAAACATAAGCTGTCCCGCATTGGCTGCTTCTTATTTCAAGTCAACGCTTAACTGAGGTTTAATTAATAAATTATTGGCTTTTCTGGCATTGAAGGTCTAGGTGATTTAAAATAAGATTTGTTAAAGCAGATATAGAGAAGAGATTTTTCGGCTACTGGTGTACTTTTTTTCAAAAATCTGTTATTTGCTGTATGCTGACTGCCTCTAATGGGATTAGCATCTTTTGAACTGCTTAATTTTTAATTTTTTCTTGATCTAGTCTACTTTTTAGGGATTACTGTGACATTCATTTCTATTATAGATATTTAAAGTAAATAATATAAATTTATATTTAATATTCTATGAGTCTATTTGGGATTTGAGGAGCTGAATAAATTTCAGGCATTTCTTTATCCCTTGCTACTTATTTAAGGTTTGGCTTCACTCTAACTACTTCTTTGATTTCAAATATTAGTTCTAAGAATTGAAAAAATCAAAACAGCTAATTTAGAAAATCATTCAATCCTTGTAAGAAACCGTTTAAGATTCATAAATTGGGACTTTAGCCGGCATTGAGTAATTATTCACAACTTCTTTGTCAACTGTCTTTTAGAAAACATCAGCCAGCGAATAAGTTGGATTTTTTTAATTTCTCTTGTTTAATTCAATGTGCATTTTTTAGTAACCGATATTATGTAAAGTTGAATCTTAAAAAACTTTGAATTATTATTACCAATCTTCTATGGGGTAGTTTTTATATGATAAAATAATATTTTTAACATTAGTAAAGAATGAATAATACCCATTAAAATATCAGATTTATGATAATTAATAGCTTAGAGATGTACTGCTGGACTCATTTAAGCATCAAAATTGTAAAGATGAACAGACAGTGAAAGCATGAATTCTACGAAACCGTCAAACTATAGAACACTTAATGAGGCTTATCTTTTGTCTTCAAAATATATGACTTAATATTGATTTAATCTTTTTAGTATAATTAATAACAAAACAAATTAAATAATTAAAGACCCCAAAAAATAAATTGATTAACTATTCTGACCATTTTTATGACATCATCTTTAGAGCTTGATAAATTGCTAACTTAATATTCTTTCAATAGTTTAATTATTTTAGCAACAGTAATAAAAAATTTTCCTTTTTTATTCATAAAATGTTTACTTTACTTAGGTTACTTTTAAAGTGGTAATTTCATATCTATTAAAGAGAATCTTGAATATCTAAATGTTTTTCTTGACAAAAAGTCTCACCGCACCCTGGTCTTTTTACTTATCCATTCGCAGATCTTTAAGCTAAAATGCTTTTAGTTTTCTTAGCACTTAGTTTTGCTTTTCTAAAGTTTTGCCCTCATCATAAGGGATGATCTATCTCTGTTCATTTTCTAAAGCTATCTCATGTAATTCAACATCATTGGCTTTAATTATTTTAATTTCAAGGGAGGAATCATCCCCTGAACCTTTTATTGTTTTAGATTTGATGACATAATTTTGTAACTACCTTAGGCATTACTCCCTGTTCGTATAATTCACGATTGTAATTTACTTTTTAGCAATCACTTTTAATAATTATATCTAGCTTTCTTGAGTTCTTTCTAAAACACCTTACTTTTTTGCTTGATTGTAAGGTTATTCACTTTTTGTGTATCTTTGAGCACTCTTTCAAGGTTTTGGGATGCTTTTAAATTTGTTTTTTTAGGTGGGCTATTTGGTGAATTGACTTATAAAGTTGCTTTCACAAGATGATTTAGGGGAATTTTATCTCTGTTTTGAAGTGTCCAAAGTAACTAATTACTAATCTATTTGCTTAGTATTAGTTCTGCTTTCGTATTCATTCTCAATAAAAATACTAAAGCAATTTATGTATGTCTTCTTCATAGAGCGAAAGCAAATATTTTATAGAAGAAGATTTTACTCTCAAAATCTTGTCAACTCTTGAGTAAGCTCAAAGAAGTTAGTTCCTCATATTCTTCTTAATAATGTCATAACCAAACATTAGGTCTTATTTAAGCAAATTCACTAAAAATCTTTCTTTGGTCTGTCTGGCGGGAGATTGAGCCTAGATTTCATTATTAATATCGATTTACTATTGCTTTTTTTCAATTACTATCTTGTTTTAAATACAATTATTCGTTTTATTTTTCAAAAGGGGTTTGCTCAAATTGCTTTTATGCCTACTCTTTTTATTTCTTTTTCTGTAAGTCAAGTCTGTGCCATAGCTTGTTAATTTTACTTCTTTTTTTTCACAAAAGCTTGTCTTAGTCTCTCACAATATTATTCATTTTCTTTACGCTATTTGGGTTAATTCTACTCTTATTAATAACACTTTATTATTTGGCTTCATTTTAGAGGTTTTTATTTTTGTGCTTTACTGAGTGAATTTGAGATAGAGTTATGTCGTAATATTCGTGACTTGGCTTCTCATCTTAAATTGAGCTTAAATTTTAGTAGTAGTTTAGTTCTTCTTACCGATTTACTTTTTCTAATTAAATGGAAACACTTTACGGGGTTTGCTCTTCGTCACTATTAATTTACTTTTTATGCCTTGGTGTTTTTATGTCATCATTTTTCTGTAGTTTATTGTTATGCTAAGGATTTTTGTAGGAATTTAAATATCCTTTTAAAGTGAACTAGATCTGTCTTTTTTCACTGCTAAGCTTTGACCCAAAACTATCCAAATTTGGCTTTATACCCTTACTTATTTAGCTTGAGCTAATTTAGTCTGATTGCTATAATTTAAAAGATTTAACCCCATTTTCTTTTAATTAATGGCTGATTTTTATTTTTCTAAATTGCTACATATTTATTACTCATATATGTCTATTTGATCTTTGTTTGTAGGGGACTTTTTGACAGCTAATGCTGCAGATATGGCAGTTTTTAATTTTTATAGTATCAAATAGATTTTGAGGTTTAAAATTGCAAGGATACATTCAAATTTTATGAATCAATAGTCTAAAGTATTTCAGCTTCTCTTATATTTTAGGGTAAGTCTTTGTGAAACTATTATTCTCTTCATTATATTTTTTTTAGCTTAGCCTTTTTAAATTTTGATTTTTAGTACTCATTGTTAATTATTAATTTTACTTGAGTTCTTATTTGAGCTTGTGATCAATTTACATTTTATAAATAATCAATAAGATTATTGAGAAAATCTGTTTAGCATTTTAATTTAAATTTAAAATAATTATTTAAATCTTTCAAATATCTTATTAATCTTAATTGTTTTTAGTTTTTCTTTAACTTTATGCATTTGATTATAGAATTTGAATAGCCCAATAAAAAATATACTTCAATTTCTCTGTAGCTTTAATCTCTTTCCAGCATAAAAACAGCTAAAATAATTTTAAGATAAAATGATAAATCTTTATATTTTTCAATCTATTATAGTTTATCTCTATGACTCACTGAGTTACATTCCCCTTTCCTCTACTTATGACCTTTCTTTCTTGATTAAGAATTTTAACCTCTCTCTATATTCAATCTAATTTTTCGCTTTCTTACTATTTTACTACTACATTTGTTTTTTTTCATCGTTTAAGTTAATTTTTAAACTATCAGTCTTGCCTGCGTAAGTGTTTCTTAATAAATAATAAGATCATCCTTTACAAAGTCAGACATGTTGCATCATAAAATTCTTATTTACTCTTTTAGGATTCCTACTCCTTTTAAAACTTGAATTAAAAATGAAAAATTTAGCGAGGTATTTCTATAGGAGTTCTTGAAAGTTATTTTATTCAAGAAAGCCAGAAATACACGCATCCCAATAAATTATATAATAAAAAATTATTATTATCTGGGGTAATTTTTTAAGGATATTTTTATAAATATAAATGTTATATATTTATAGATTGGGCTTAGAATAATAAATTTTCTGTTTAAAGTTATAAATAATTTAATATGATTCCAATAAAATTACATTTTCCAAATTCCAAAAAAACAAATAAATCATAACTAGACAAATATAATAAATTATAAGTAATTAAAAGTTATAATTTGCATTTAGAGAATTACTAAGACACCAAATCGCAAATCATCACTAGTCAAAATCAAACCTTCATAAAATTATAGAAACTAAAATCAATTAATTAAATCGTAATCTAACTGCTGTTATATTGGCTTTATACTTATCTTTAGTAGCGTATGGCTAAAACTTTTCCAACGTCTTAAAATAAATAATCATCAACATGAATCTAATTAAAGCCTATAATTAAAGATTTATCACCAAATTAATTAGCTTACTTTTTTAGTAGCTTTAAGGTAATAAATACCATATTAATGCTAATTAAAAAGACTTTTTTAAAATGTAGCAAGACTCCCAATAAAAAGATTTTTCCTTAAGTCCAAGATACAAAAATCCATATCTTTTCATATTAGCGATGTCTTGTAAATTTTTACGTTTTCTATAAAGAAGAAAAGAGCAAGTGTAGGTAATCCCATAAACAAGATGATAATAACATAGACTAAAAGGATTTCGCTTTGTACGAATGCTCATCATGCCAGTATTAATGCTCCTGACCAGGCCGCAAGAAAAGAATCACCGTCATTAAATATTTCAACGCAGTTAAATATTGCAAAGGTTATTGATGTTAAATGAAGTTAATTATATCTAATGAGGGAACAAAGTTTGCTTCAAAGTTTGAAGTTGACTTTAACTGTTTCCATATTTTAAAATTGATAATATTAAAATACCCACTCCTGCATAAACTATTAATCAATTACTAAAATAGCAAAGAATCCAGAAAACAAAGGTGATTGCAATAGCTATAATTGGAAAAACGAATACTATCACCATCTTTATATATGCTGGATGTGTTGAAAGTCCATTATCTCTTAAAAAATCAATTGATTGATAGTTTAATCTCGTTTATCTTCCCAATTAATGAAATGATTTCAAGGAGCTGCTTTAAATTGTCGTCCCAACTCAGATCTAATTATTAAACCAAAGTCATGATTTGGAAGTAATTAGTAAAAAAACGCGTGTAAAGAGTTGTAGTTTTTTGTTTACCTGCTGTTTTAATGTTGAGAGATTAGAATTATGAAATAGATCACTATAAGCAGAGTTACACCTGATAGGCGCAAAGAGTTTTAAGAATAACCAAAACACTCAGAACAATTATTGGCTAATTCTCATAAGTATCACTTTTAGTCAACTATAAATTAAGTAAAATATATGAACAGCTTTGAAGCAAGACTAGTGTAAATTACGGTCATAACCTTTTGCACATAGCCATTTAAACATACTTCTAGGATGTAGCATTAAAATATTTTGGTATGATAGGCATCTTTCCTCCAGTACCCTTAATTAATCATGATTTTAAATCCAACTTCCTTAACAACATTTTCAGGGCGTCCACTGAGCTAAGTTTGATTTTCTTTTAGTGTGTTGAAACCGTCATAGCATATGATGCTTTTATTGTCAGTTGATTTATATTCACCACGTGCGCATAAACGCAACTTAGCCTTTAGTTAGATTTTCTTTTGCGTAACTTAGGAAAAGCTTTAGTTATTTGACCAGAGACAATTAAATCTGTGGCAATATAAACATAAATTAAAAAGAATAAAAAATTAAAAAAAAGTATGTCTGATCCAAGCTATAAAATTATTATCACATCGTCAAACGTGGAAATTCCTTTTACTGTATGAAATGACTTTGATTTTGATTTCATTACTTAAACTTCTCAAAAAAAGAATTCATGACAGCAGCACTTGACAAAGAATCAAAGATACACTTGAAGTTATCTGGCTGTCTGAAACTTTTATATATAAATTTATTCTTTTAACAATACAAGTAAAGTTTTTATTAACTTTTAAAACCAGTGTAGTTTCAATTTCAATGAACTAGCCCAACAGTAATTTTTGCCCAGTTTTAAACTAATTATTTTTACATTTTATTTTTATAATCGAAAGCATTTTTATTGTACATCAAAAATGATTTATCTAACAATTAATGCTAAAAAATTAATTTAATCAACAATTATAAAACAAATTAATTTATATTTTAATGTCAAGATCTGCTTATGTACTTAGCGTAACTAAATTTCTCCTCAAAGCACCTGATTTAATATGCATTTATACAGGATACAAACTTTTATCTTCACCAAATTTGGCTTTATTGTCAGGGAAGTTAACATTAGTCAGAAGGGGCTTAAAAAAAGTGTATTTAAAGGTTCCACCTTTTGGATATACTGAATTACTCTTGATTAAAGTATTTGAGATATTATAAACACATGGATTAATTACTCAATCTTCACAATCTAAAAACACGGCTCTTGCATCTCCTTTAAGGCTGAATTTCCTTCAAATTAAGTGTAGTTAATTAAGACATCCACATCAAAAGCATAGATAGAACATGAATTTATAGGAGCTGAATTAAAATATTCAAGATTGCTTTTTTTTTGATAATGGATCATTTTCGATGTATGCTAGTGAACTAGAGAAATAAGTGAAAATTCCTTTAATAATAGCATTTTAGATTGTAAGGTTCACAGCATTAGCAATGAAAACTATAAAGTTAATTATAAGCTCAGTTTGACCAGGCACATATGTCATTTTTCCATTTTTAGTGTCTTAAGTTGTAAATTTGTTGTATTTTCCTCCTGAAAGTGAAAACAGAGTCTTATTAAAACCATCAGATGAACTTTTAAAATTATTTTTATCATGGAAAATTCAATTAAAATGATGTATTTAAAGCAAGAAGAATATATTAAGATTAATTCAATGCTATAAACTATATAACCTACACTAGCATTCTATGAAATACTAAGATACTTATTATTATCTCAAAATAAAATTTTCTAGATTGGTGAGATTAATCTCGACTTTAATAACATAAACTGAAGAATTTGAACTCTCATAACTTTTAACCTGAATTAATAAAAACTTTATTCCATCTATTTAAGTCTTTGATATGCACTTAAGTATCAATTAGTATAGTAATTGAATAAATATTGGGAATTATGTAAATATATAAAAATTTAAATCTTTATTTATCATTAAGGGACATGAAGAGATTCTTATTAATCAACGCATTAGCTTAATCATTTTATTTAATAAAGCCATAAAAAAATTCATAGTTTTTAATTATTAAAATGCATTATGATTCTAAATGAAATTTTTAGAGCAAGCGAATAAAAAGGGTTGTCTTATTAACATAATTTTTCATTATGCCAAATAATTGGGTTTTATAATGTCAGTATTTTCAAATATATTAGCAAGTTTTGTTTTAATAAAGTAATCAAACATGTATTTAGAACTATAAAATAATCTTATTTAATTATAGAGCATTAAATTTCCATTGTGTATGGGAAATAAGCCACTCCATCCGTTACTGCGAAGTTTTAATCAATGTTACAGTTTTATACCAAAAATAAAATAAATAAATTTAATAAATTTTAAATCAAAAATAATTAAAAAAACCACTACTTCTGATTGGTACTGAATATAGAACACACTTCCTTAATAGGCATAATTCTTGTAAAATACACAATCTTAAAAGTATGCATAAGTTTTCTCATAATCTGAAAATACAATAGATCCTCTTCCTACTCAATAACTTTACAAGAATTCTTTTTTCGTAGTGAACAGTTTGGAATTTGTGGTTGATTAAATTAAGGCTTCAGTTTAGGCGTAATTATTCTAAAATCTATTGTTATTTAAATAGAAATTAAGAGGGTTACCATTTAGAAAAATTACTCCCAATTTCTAGCGAATGATTAAATGATCAAGAATAGGTATAAATTATAAATATTATTCAAAAATAGTTAAAACTTATTATGATTCATAAATACGTATAAGTGAGTTATTTTTTTTTTCCTAAAATGAACAATCCTTTTAATAAAACTATCTGCGATAATAATATTGAATTTTATAGTACATTTAAATACAAAAGTAGCCATTTAAAATGCTCATCTTTTAAATAAAATAATAATCATTGGATAAAAAGATAATTATAAAAATATCATTTCAAGTATTAAAATAAGAAAGTTAATTGAAGTAATAAAAGACAGTTCTTATATTTATACGAGATAAGTAAAAAAATTAAATTAAGACTTAAATTTAGCTTGTCGTTGTAATTAATAAAAAAAAATATTAATATAACATATTTAGATTATTGATTATTATATATGATCTTCTTAAATATTCAAAATTTCTCTAATTATCGGAGCTAGCTGGCTTTAAAGAAACGAATTTATCTCTATTTTTAGTTATCAAAGAGTTACTAACAAGCAATTACTTGCAGTTTATTTTTAAACTGTAGATATTTCCAAAACCAAGTTTGTTTTCTGGATTGTTATGTCTTTCTATTAAAACATTAAAGTTTTTGTAGTTTATCTTTTCAAAATTGATCGATGAGTCTTTTCGAGTTAAAGTGTAGTTATATAGGGCACAGCTATTAACTTTGAGCTTTTAGTCACCGTTATATGCAGATTCAACTGAAAATTATTATACCGAGAGGAATGAGCTTTGAAAGTTGCTCAAATTTACGTTCTTGATTTCATGAGAACTACCCACATACTAATTTAAGATCAAAGAGGGCATTTATAATGTAAATCTGCCCCTTTCACTGGTTTTCTTAAAGTTCTCAAAGTTCAAGTTTTATATCGTAGCCTTCTTGACTTGGTTGAAACTAGAAAAATTTTAATTTTCTATGATATTATTAGTAGAAGTAGAGTCCTTAAAGTCTAGCACAGCAACTGACTCCACTTCAAAAACTTTGCCATAGTAAAAGTGAGAATTTTTCTATCTCAAATTATTCTTTTTGTGCAAGATACAAAGCTGAAGAAATCTTGAAAAGCGAAGATGATTTTGTAACTGCTTCAGTGTTTTTGTAATTATCAAAACTCAAATCTTTGACAGTGACTGTACTGCAGCTGCAATAATGTAAATATAAATGATAAAAATAATTAAATGTACAGATCTTCTTTTGTACTATTGAAAATAGTCTCGTTTGTTATTGAAAGACTTTTTTGATTGTGAATCTTAAATTGCTTTAATATAAATTTATGAATTTATTCGAATAAAAAAGAACCTTTTGTGTTCTAAAAGTTGAATTACAGATAGAAGAAGGATGCAGATCCAATAATGGTCTAGTTTATAAATCAATGAAATAATAATCATCAAATGTATTGTTTTTCATAATATAGTTGTTCTTAGATGAGAAAAAAAGAATTCATATAGGGCTTGCTGATGATTACCAGTGATAAAGTTACTGTAAAATTTCATTTACCCAACTTATTCTTCAAATCCTTCTTGGCATCAATCCCATTTTAAGTCATTCCAAAATTCATATTCATAGTTAAATTTAAATTAATATATAATAATTTTTTATTTTATTCAGTGAGGTACACATAAATAAATCTAAGGGTGTGTAATTCTCCTTAAGTGCCTCATTTAATCCAGGCAAAATTTTTTATATCAATAGTTTTATTAACACCGTCGTAAGAAAAAATTATCAAAATTAGCTTAATTAATCCATTCATCCCCAAACAAGGTTGACTAAATATCAATGTTTATCAAAGAGATCGATCCTCTTATTATGCAAAATTTCAGAAAATATTTTGTATTCTCCGAAGTTTAAATGTTACCTCAACTTAATTCACTTAAATCATTACGAAATATTTACATTTATTTATTATCACTAATATTTATGGCTAGATTCCACATTGATAACGCAAGCTAAAACCAATTTTTTCTTAATTTAGATTCTTGGTTTGCTATGTTTACAAGAGGGAGATTGTAAAGGTGATATTTCTCATAAATATGACATTTGTATTGCACTATCAATTTAGAATTCTCTTAAATAATTATAAATTGAAGTAAAATTATTGCTCTTGAATTTAGAATTTTTGTAACTTTATTTTTCAGTAAAATATAAATAAGATTTTATTTTTTCTAAAAAAACCTAATAATATCCTTTAATCATTAGTTTAATTGCTTTTAATTAAAAAACTATTAACTTTTTCCTATTTTAAATTGAGATATATCACTAATATTTAAAAATATTTTTTATTTAATGAATAATAGTTAATTTAAAGAAATCAGAATGTAAAATAATTATACCTCTTTTATATTAAATAGTGATACTCAATTTAATTTTTCTTAATATATTTCTAGTTTATTTTAATAATAACAAAGATTCTTAAAAAATTATTCTTCATTTAATATTCAGAATGAATATTTAAATTTAATATATTTTTATAGTGAGTTATAATTATAAGAATGAAAACTATAATTAATTGTTGTAAATAAATAAAAAGCATTATTTTTATAAATTTGAATTGGAAATAATCAATAAGATTTTTATTGAAACCATTTCACATTCAGGATAGTTAACGACTTCTATCAGAAAGCTGTTTCATTCTTATCAGAATGTGCTGTTATATAACATAAACTCATAACCCCTATATAAAGATGATGCATTTTGTGTTTTACATGGTTGTACTAATACTAATGATTATTGTCTATTGATGATTTGCGGCAAGATGTAGTCTCATTAACATTTTGCGGATGCAAATCCATTTTTAAGCGTATGAGAACTTTAAAACCAAAAAGATAAAGAGAAAATTTAAAGATATGTTTAGAGTTAAAGTTAATAAGTATAGTTATTAGTATATTAAGAATTATTAATAAAAAATGGTTATAATTAAAATCTCATAGAATGAATATCTCCTTTATTAGTGCTTGATTTATTATAAAATAAATGACTGAGTACACTCAATCAAATGAGTGACTCAAAATGTCTTTTCCTCTTTCTATTTATTATTCTTTGAGGGTGAAATTCCATTATTATTAAGTCTATGGTTTCTTCTCTTTCTATGTTATATTTCCTCTGCTTTCTATAAAAGAATATCTTCAGTGATGATATAAAGTATAAAGTACGTGTTTTAATTAATATATCTTAAGAAAACAATTTGCAAATTCGAAATTTTTATTTTGGGAGAGTATTTATATACTTATATACTATACAAATATATATTTAGATATCTTTCTTCTCTTTTTTGATTTGCTTTAGTTTCTTTTGTTATTGCTATGGTTTCTTGTATTCTTTGCTTATGTTTTCATTTGATATTTATAAAATAAGGGTAAATTTACTATAATTAAAGTTAATTGAGAATATTCTAGGGCACTTCCCTCTTCCTCTTCATCAATATCATCGTTCCTCAAATCTCTCTTGTTATGTTTTCCAGCTGCATCTTGCTGATACAACAAGCTCATTTCCATGTTTTTCTTCTTCTGCTGGAACAACTTGTCCTGTTTCTTGGCTGTTTTTGCAACTTGCTTTTCTGGAGTCATTTTTTGCTGTTCATTTAGTTTTATTTGTGCTTAACTTAGTGAACTTTAGCGTTTACTTAGTTATTAACGTCAGAACTGTCCTCCAAGTTTTATATAGGATAGTCTGCGGCTGGTTTTTAGTTTTACCTAGTGGTCTTGGGTATGTTTTGATATACATGAGGGCTTTAGAAAAGCTCTGAAACCGCTGGATCATTAAAATGATCAAATTCCAAATTGATCTGTTGTTAAAGAATATGTTTTCACTTTCTTGATTGAGAACTATATTACTGCTTCTTTGATCTAGATTGTTATTGTTAATAATTCCTTTCATTTTCATTAAAATCGATTTGCTATGCTCTGGTTATCTAAGGAGACTTGGTTTTTTTCTTGTGTTCTTACAAACTAATTCTTTCATTTCTTATTTTGCCTAGATTTTGTTGATTAAATTTTATGGGATATTGTTGGTTTTTGGCAAGGTAGTTATTTGTGTGAAGTGATCTTGATCTATATATATTATCATTAATTTGATATAATTAAATAATATAGTTTAAATTGTTGTAATTTGATTTCTGTGTACATCATTCTCTATTATTTCACTCACAGATATATCATTAACTATGGATACATCCTAACCTAGATGTTACATATTCATAGCGTCGTCATTTATATATTTTTGTGAGTTTTATTGAATTTTGCAATTGCTGCTTGCACTTTGATAGCTTAATTTTTCAAATTTTAAAGTGCTGAAATTATGACTTAAATTTATTAGGTTTGTCCGTTGAGGTGTTTGGGGTGTCCTTTCAATCATTTCTCCATACTTTCTTTAACTTGCAGTTCCATAATTAAAATTATAGCTATCATTAATTGATTTGGGGTATGGGGGAATTATATTAGATATATTTATTACATTTAATTGAGTATGAGCATTTAATATAAAATTATATAAAAACCCTATAATAATTCTGCAACTGATTAGTGCATTTAATATCAATTTGACTTCTTGGATGAACTTAGTTTGACCGCTGATCTCAACATCACTGATACTTTCATCTTCTTTTAACTGTTCTTATCAGCCTCTGACTCAGTTATGCTTTTGCAAAAATTTACACTGATAAAATCTTCCTTTTAATCAGCAATTTTTCATAAAATCTATTTGCAATCAGTAATATCTGACATATTCTGAAGTTATGAATAGCACTACTTTTTTTGCTTTCAATTTTTAACCCTAGCTTCTTCTGAGTTTTCGTTCTATCATCACTTGAGTATACATGCATTTCCTTTTTTAGTGAGATATTTTCATTATATTCATCTTATTGTCAATGACTTTAGGGACTTTCTTGGTTTGATATTGAGATGGGGTAGATCTGATAAATAAATGCGATTAATCGTCTTGTAGAGTCATCCAGTTGCCTGGAATTGTCGTCATTAGGCAATTAATAAGCTTAAAATATAATAAAGATAATAGATATGTATTTTATTCCCTGGTTTATCTCAATTATCATCCAGGTTTTTGTCTTCCTAGACTTCTTTGACTTACTGCCATTCTTCTGCTTTGGATTTTCCTCGTCCTCATTGATCTATCCCAATTTCAATCTCGCAGGTTGGTGGTGTTTATCCATCCCATATCCATCTTTACCGTCAATTTTGATTATAACCTGGAAATCAAACTGCACATTGTTGTCTTTTTCCCTCTTTACCTCTCACTTGCTCTTCTTGAAGCAGATGTGTTTAGAGAGGTATTTGTGAACTTTAACATAGTAATTGTTGAAAATTAGCTTGATCCAAGAGAACCTAAACAACAAATTTATAAATAGAATTAACATGAAGAGCAAAACTGAGCCTCCAAACGGTAATTTATCACTCTTAAAGAAAAAGCCACCGTAAAATGTAGCCAAATTAATAATAAAATTCTAAATTGTCACGTAATTTCTTGCAATTGCTATATTGGCTTTGATTTCTAGGTCATTGATCTACGGGGTGGCGTATGGCTAAACTTTTTGCAAGAACTCTATGTAAGTTATCAACAACGTAAGATTAGAAACTAAATTATTTAAATTAAAATTATTAATTAAATAAATTGGCATCATATATAAATTCAAAAGTAAATTCAAAAATAAAATATTTTTTTTCAAAAAATATCTCCTTTACTAAATATAAATTTATTTATCTTATACAAAACATTTTATTTTTGATAAATTTAATGAAATCTGATATTTAATATATAATTAAAATAATTTATGTATGATTAATTACTTATTTCAACAATAACATGAAGCTAATAAGCGCCTAAATAATATCATATATAAATATTTTTGACAAATATTTCTCTTTATAGTAGCTTGAATGCAATAAAGAGCGCATTAATAGTGATGAGCAAACTTTCTTGAAGTAAAGTAAAATCTTCCAATAAAAGGCGTTATGATTCAAACCCACATACAAGAACCCTTATCTGTGCAGATTATTAATGTCATTTAATTGATTTCTTCTAAGAATCAGTATGTGGGGATCCAAAAATCAATAATATAATTATGGGAATGCCCAAAGAATTTGCGTAGTAGGGTACCAGTCTCATAACCATTAAATGTCCATGCCCGAAGCAAGAAAAAAGATTTGCGTCGTCAAAGTTCTCAACGTAGTTAATTATTACGAAGGTTATTGAGGTTATGTGGGGGAAAGAAATAACGATTACTATGATTATTAAAGTTATTAGGTTTGTGACGATCTTGGTATTTTTCAAATAAGTTTCCTTATTAAAGAATAAAATGAGTTGCAAGGCAGATATAGCATTGAAAAATACTGAATTAAACAAAATAAGCCAGAACAAAAAGGCATGCACTAGTCTATTGCCTACACTTCGCTGGCATTTATATAATTGGCTGTGTTCTGCTCTTCCATTTTTATCAGATATTCCCTTCTCTTCGAAATTTCCTCAAATTTTAACACGTGGTCTTTCTTTGTAGCTAAATTTCTTGTTAAGAAGCTCCTCAAATTATTGCCAATATTTAGGTACTCTAATAATCACTATTTTGTTTTTTTCAGTTTTACGGGGTACTTAAAGTCAATTTAGCACATTTTTACTGAATGATTTGTTGTGTTTAAGGGAGTATATTTGTTATAGAGCCTTGAATACAATTAAATCGTCATTTTTATCTTTTTAATTTTCATTTATCTAGATGCTATGCAACTGCAATGCATGATTTTATTTCTTCTTTGTCAAATAGTAATTGTTTGGCTTGGAATAGTTGCTTATTATCATTATTTTGTTTTTAGTGTCGTACATAAACTTAGATTCATCAGATAGTGCATTAATTGTTGTGTTGCTATTAAAATTATTGGTAATTATGCAGTTGTTGTTTGCTGTGATGAGGTACCTTGGGGAGTTACAAGGGTTTTGCTCAAAAGTGGATTTTGTTTCTCTGTAGATTTTTGTACTTTTTTTAGTAAGTAGACAGGGTCTTTTTAGAAATCTTGAGAAGTTTACAAACCATCCCTCTTCTTTAACTATATAATACCCATTGTAGGTTGGATAAATCATTCTATTGGATAGCAGTCTTGGTTCTCTTGGAGTTAACTTTACCACCTCGAAGATTCGTAGTTCCACTATTTTTCATTAAATTAAGTTTAAGTTCCCAGTCATTTTGCTACCTATTGGCCATCCATACAATCCCAGTACCCCATTTATGATTGTTTGATTGGAATTAGTATTATCTCTACCATTTATTAAATTTTAGTTCGAGCCTCTCTCAGTTTGATTGTTATAATCGTTGTAGCTTGTCATTCTTTTATGTGATCACTTGTTTGGTTCATCATTTATTTTTAGATTAAATAAACTCAGACTATTTTAATTACTAATTAACTTATAAAATTATGTTAATAGATTTATATTGCAGTTGATGCTGTGTTACTTGAGCATGCTGACTTTCTTATAATAATTGTAGATATTAGTTTCATCAATCTCAATCAAGTCTTATGAGTGTTCGTCTCTAATGTGACTCTCATCTAGTTTATTAAAAATTTAAATTCCTTAATAAATTTTGCAACTAAAATTCATTACTATATTAATTTTGGCATGTCTTTTAATTGGAGAAAAGGATTACCCATAAAGCCGTTTTCAATGGTATTTTAATGCATAAATTTCATATTTGAGTATTTAATTTATTTGACATGTTCAATTAGGTATCACATAATTTTTAGGTAATTAAACCCTATTAATTCATTTTTTTAATGATTAATAATACATTTAAAATTTATATCTATAATCATTGGTACTAAAGTATGAACTCTACAATTTTCCTGATATTTCTAAGATTTAATCATCAAGATATTATTTACTTGAATTCTACATAAATTAATTAATTTGCTATTACTCCAAATGCAACAATAATTTCTCAATATATAACCTAATTAACACTTTTTTCTCTTGCTTTCGTAAAGTTAAAACGCTGGTCACTGATTTTTAAAATTTTTCTCTAAGGAACCATTTTATAAATATAAAATAAAATTAAGTGGGTAAGTCGATTAAAAAATGATTTAAAATTTTCAACTTATTTTTTGGATTGCTCTTTAATTTTAGCAAAAGATTGTTTTTTGTTGCATGCAAATATGATCAGATATAGTTTTGGTTCTTTTATTTAAATCTACGGATTTTTTTTAGATTAGCAAAGATATATTACTTATAAATAATTTATTACTTTCTGAATTAGTTTGAATCGAATTTCTCAGATCATCTTTATTGCACTATAGGTAAAAAACAAGAGTTTAGGATGCGCTATTCAAATCCCCAAAACCACTTCAGTAGTTTGATTGAGTTTTTGATTGATAAAAGTAGACTATTAGTGCATAGTTTATTAGGGTTTTAATAGGGTCTAATTGTAATGTAAATTAGTGTTTAAATGGTAGGCTTGGGTCATTTAATGACAGTGAGTATATAGATTTACTATTTAAGTTGTGTTATGGATGTAATGATTATAGTGATAAACTCAAACCTATTTTAAATTAGATTTCTATAGTAAGACTGCTTCACAAATCTTTTGCTACTGTAAGGTCTCACTGCCTATTAGCCTTGAATCTGAAAAGATAGCAACATAGTTTTAACCCTAAAAGACTTTCATTTCTCTATCGCCTAGAGAGCTGTGATGTTTTATCGCTAATTTCCTGAGCTTCATATCTCTGCTTAAACTTTAGCTAACGTATATAAAAATAATGGAATTTCTTACAAGACAGTCAATCGCATTAAGAGAGTATTGTCTTTGGTGTTCCGTTTTATAATGATAATATAAATTATATATTCGATTACATGACGAAGTCTTTTGAGCATAATATAAAGTTTATTCACACTAATGAAGCAGTATTTACGTTTAACACCTTCATATCAAGATCTTGGTAAAAGAGGTACAGTAACATAGAAGTATATGATTTAAAAGTTAAGTTTTAAACTCATGCTATTCTTGGTGGAATAAGTGAAGATAATGGGCTTGAAGCTTATATTATTCACCTTAGCTCAATAAAGATTTAATTATACATTAAGATCCTATAATAGCTTAGGGATAAGTACGCCGACTAAGAGATTATTTTATTTGTAGATAACTTATCAGTTCATAAATCTAAAGAATCAATAAAAGAATATGAAAGGCTAAACATAACACCTTTATTTAATGTTCCCTACAGTCCTCAGTTCAATGGAATTGAATTATATTGGGGGTTATTGAAAGGCCACTACAAGAAACTTCTACTATATCACTTGATGCACGACTTTAAGATAGATACAGTCGATTTTATTAAGAGTGCTGCTCAGAGAGTCAGTGATGATAAAGCTAAAGTATGCGCAAGAGAAGAGAGATTTTGTTTATATATAAATAAGTTTTAGATTTAAACGAATGAATAAGTTCACATATTAAATTTTCCCGTAAAGGGATTTGACTTCTCTTTCTTTTCTTCCTCTAAAGGCTTTCTTGGGCCTATATTTCCTCTCTTAGTGCCAGCTCCTGCATCTATGTTCATCTCTTCTGGCTTTTATAAATCTTTGAAGAGCTTCTTACTCAATTCATGCTTTACTTGAGATTTTCTCTCTCAGTTTAATTTGCTGCGCTCTTTCATAAAGTATATAGCAGTTCCAGGTTTTTCTATAAAATTAATAGGGTAAGCTTACTAGAGATGAATAGATGCTTTAAAAGTACCTATAGCCAGGAGTCAATGATTTTAATTCCCTGCTTCACCTTTTCTTCAGGAGAGATGCTATAGCGTTTCTTAAGAGCTTCTTAAATAACTTAATTTAAGTACTCAGGTTTTAGAGTTGCAAGGACACCAAAGAAGAAGTTTCTCTCTGGTAACTTATTAGAAAGTTATAGCTTTGATGGAAGTTAGAGAGCATCATCTGGATCGCTCAAATCATCATCATAGAGGTTTGTTACTGAAATTTCAGGGTAGTTAGGTATCTCTATCATTCTAATTTCATTAGACTTAAAAGCTTTCTTCTCTTCGCTTAGCAATGCCTTTAAGAATGATATTTTTGTTCCCTCATGTGTTGGCAAAAACAATCCAACTATGGTTAATATATAAGTATTAGTTAAAATTTGACCTTGCTAAACCAAGTATCAATAGAGGTCCTCTTCATTGCATCATTCATAGACTCCTTCTTGATTCCTCTTTCTAGAAATGTTAATGAAATTTGATATTATGGATATCCTAAGTTTATTTAAATCTTGTTACTGAATTGGGAAAACCTACTTGATGTCAGCCTTGAAAAGAAATGCAGAAAATACTTTATAAAAACTTGCTCTAAGCTTCACAGATTCATTTCTATTTTTATCAAACTTTCTCCATTAAATTGCTCCTAATAATGTTTAATTAATTTAGGAGTTCCTCCATTTTAAGTTCAAACTATATAAGTTGTTATATTTTTAGGTTTAAACTTAATTAAGAGCATTTAAAATTAAAAATGTTTAATAACTTTACCTCCAAATTAAGTTCAAACTTGATTTGGAAGGCATCCTGGAGAAACTAAACTTTATTAGGAGTTTTTTAATGCACTAAAATGCATAAATTCTCATGAAATGTGTCAACTTAAAGTCTTTTATGGTTATTTAATTTTCTTACCTCTCAGCAAAGAATATACTAGAGTGTTTTGTATCTATTATTATAGATGTGCCTGCCTGGATTTATCATTATTATGATAAAATATATTAGCAAACAAAAATGAGCGCTAAACTTTGAGAAGTGCGGCATTGCTTGGGTAAAGTTAATAAAAATTATCATTCCAGCAAACAAAAAAACTAGAGACTAGAGAAGCTTGTACTTAGTGGTAGCCTACTTTTGACTACTTTGGCTAGACTAGCTTTGATATTTAATATTAGTTAAGAAGGAGGTCATCATAGAAGCTGAGAAAATTGAGGAGGAGGTTAATCAGCCCGCCATAGAGCATTAAATTTTACCAACCAAAGTTGACTATTAATGCAAAGATTGCAATAAAGTTTTCCTCTACAAGTCAACTTACCACAGGGAATTGAGAGATATACACAACTATATGCCTCTGTAATATCTAAAGCATTAAAAGAAGGATGGGAAGTATATCTGTGAATTCTGTGACAAGCCATATTCTCAAACATGAGATCTTAAAGTCCACTTAAAGAAAGCATAATTAAAGCTTTGTATTTATTCATGAACCAACAGGAAAAGATTCCTATAAAAAAGAAGGTCAAGAAATCTTTCCTAGTCTCTTAGGGTTGAGGTACTGATTTTAATAAAAAAAAGCTGTCAAGAACTTTCATGTCTCTAAGATAAACAATATCATTGTAAAAATTGATGAGAAGAAGATTTCTATCTTTAAAATTATTGACATAGAATCTTGCCTTGAAAGCTGCCTCACTATTGAAGATAAATTAGAGAAGAGAGTCACCACTGATGACTAATATTCTATAAAATAGATCCATTCAATTAATTCCTTGCTGATGACAAGTTCTAAATGGAATTAGCTAATGAGATTTATGCTCTTTAACAAGAAAAATTTAGAAAGTGCAGGCATATTATATAGATAGATGCTATGATACTTAAAAAAAAATTATGAAGCAATTAGACTTCCCTCCTCTAAATGACTTACAGAGAATTTTTATCTGATAATAGATGCCAAAGATAATTTTGCTAGAACGTATAGCAAACAGTTAAGGTATTGAAGAGCTTCTCAAGCTTGGTTATGTTCATAGAGACTTAAAGCCAAAGAATATCATGATGAACTTTCAACATCTAAGAGTTTATATTATTCATTTCAACAGAGCTCAAAGAGTGCAAGCTTCAGCCTTAGAAAATGTATACGGGACTCCTAGATATTTCCTAGAGAGAGAAGATTGGAGAGATAGAGACACTCATTGGGATATCAAGGCTTAGCAGTAATAATAATAGAGAGCGACATGCCAAAAAACGATTACTTTAGCTGCAAAAATGAGAGAGATTCTTAATACAAATTAAACAATATTTAGATAAGTAAAAATTTAATGGAGGCATAAGAGAGCTTGCATTCTCAACCATCATCAAGCCAAGTACAGATAATTAAATTGCTTGTAGATACAATCAAACACCATCTAAAGAAAATAACATTTAGAGAACTGGCACATGACTCTAAGTTAATGTTTATGCGAAATATTAATCAAAAAAATCGGTAGTTATCCTAACTTAAATTTTCTAATATTTAAACATTAAACCCCGGGTATTGACGTTAATTACTCACCGATGACGTAAATTACTCACCACTGATGTCAATTACTCACAAATGACGTCAATCGCTCAAATTCAATCACTCGGCACTGACGTTAATTAATCACCAAAGACCGTCAATCGCTCACCCTGACTTCAATTACTCACCAGTGTTAATAAATGGTAAAATTGTTCACAGCACATTTAATTTCAATTTCAATTTTAAGCTGGGTTCTAGGAATGCATCTTCTAGGGTTTTTATAAGGGTGGAACTCCTTTTTCGATAACAAATCGAAATAATCATTAACATGGTCAGCTGGAGGCAAGGCTCTTGTGAAGATCTGAAGTCTATACAAGATGGCACGTCACAAACCAGAACCTTTCCGACTGAAATTATAAACGAATCAAATCAAAATCTGATTAATGAAGTTATACACATCCTTCCTATTCAAGATAGTCAATGAGGATAGCTAATCTTACCGCAACACATTTGATAACAAATACTAAACTACACAGTAAATTGAAGATATCCACAATCTAAGAGTAAACTCAAACTACAAATCTTCAAAACGTCATAATGATATAGGAAGAATCAGCCAAATAAACATCAACCCGGGAATAAGAGGAGGTTAACTAGCTAACTTAGCATCTCTAACCAACAAACTGAACCAGAATAAAGATAAAACTCGAGAAATTTGTTGCTTAACAACCATTTCTTGCTTAAATAAATTCCTTAGCAACCTAAATCTAAGTTTTAGTTTGAATTTAACTAAGGTGATATCCAAAAGTACAAATAGCGATTTGGTAATCATTCAAATAAGATTCTTAAAAGGACTTAATCTTCCTTTAAAAATGGAAAATAAGAATAAAGTATTCTCATGAAAAGGAAATTTAAAGATTTTTAAATCATCTTGGAACACGTAGAGGACATATTGAAGAGAAATTTAGGTAAACAGAGACTTTGCTGCCCGATGACCCTGTTAATGATTATTTCGATTTGTTATAAAAAAAGGAGTTCCACCCTTATGACAACCTGAGAAGATGCACTCCTAGAACCTTGCATAAAATTTCAATTTTAAATTAAATGTGCTATGCAAAATTTTACCATTTATTAACATTGGTGAGTAATTGATTTCAGGGTGAGCGATTGACATCAATGGTGTGTATTTAATGTCAATACCCAAAGCCCCAATAAAGTATGCACTAATAGTCTACTTATTTCAATCAAAACCTCAATAAAACTACTGAAGGGGCTTTGGGGTTTTTATTGTGTTTTGCATGGAGACTTTTAGTTAATCACTGTTAGAATACAAATATGCGCCCTCTTTAGACTTACCGCTTGCATACAGTTCAGAAAAATGTTTTAGGATTTTATATTGAATGTGGAAAATATGTAACTGTGTTTTTAATTTTAATTATTTAAAACACACCACCATGATCTTTTGATTGAATCTTGTAACAATTCACATCTGTTAAGTATAAGTTATTCAAGAAGTAGTAGTTAATAAGTAATTTATTTAAATTTATCTTTCTTAAAGGGTTATAAGTAAAATGCCCCTCCAAATTTTCCAGCATAGAAAATTTCTAAAAGTGGATTTTTTAATAATGATTTCATAACTTTAAATTGTTTAATAACCAGAAACCTCAGGGTCTAGGGAACTATCGGATTAAACTATCTAATGAAGGCTCCAGTTGTTTTGGGTTAAAATCTGTGTATTTGCAAAATTTAATTTTAATTGGGACATAATCTTTCAAGTAAAATCCATTTGCTTGGTTTGCATAAAAGTTTGTAATGTTAATATGACAGAAAGAAATTTCACTATTTTTCTATAAATCCTAAAATTCCATTGACAGCAATCATGTTTGAATATGTGGAAAATTAATCTGTAAAATATTTTACGTTTTGAAGGCAATAAACTCCTCCGTATGTGGCAGTTTCACAATTATTGAGGTTAAAGTTTTAAATTCAAAGTGTTTAGCATTTTGGGCATCTATTATAAAATCTAATTTTCTTTTTGATGATGTCAAAGATGAAATTAATAAATTTAAATAAATAATTGTTATGAAAAAAGCTTTGACTCTAAAACTGAATCAAAAATTTTTCGAGTTAATTATCACTTATTAGTCTAAATAAAACTAATTAAAAACTAATAAAGTTAAACTTTTCTGACTTTAAAAGTTAATCTTGGCTAATTGAAGAGATTGTTATGTATATAGCAGATGATTAGATAGTCAAAGATTTTAGATTTTTAGTATAGATTAATCCTCCTTGATTAATATAATTTCATTATTTAAAAAAAGATTAACTCCTGAAGCTGGTTAACATTTATATTTTATACTGTAAGAAATAATCCTAGATTGATGTAGTAATTTTTTTACAATAAAATTTTTTAATTATTTATTTTAAGATGGTAATACTAGGAAATCCCTCGTAGCCACCTGACTAAGTATCTGTGACTGTAATATTGCTAATAACAAGTTTAATTGAGATATCTAAATTCCAAGCTTCATTCACTTGTATGTAGATGGAGCCCCTGTTGAAGATATTCCAGAAACTTTAGACCTTGATATTGTGATATCTTCTAAATTTAAAGTGTTAATGCCTGTTTATAGAGAGTTCAGACCATCAAACCTTCATTCAATAAAAATAATGTAATTTAATCATTATTAAATTTTATTAAGAAGTAAATTGGAGAAGAATTATGTTGATGTTAAAGACAAAGAGCAATCATTGTAAAATATAGCACCGCCTATTAATGCACTATTTTTTAGAAAAAATATTCAATAAAACTTTAATAATATACTATTTCCTGTTATATTAGAAGCTGTTTCTACCAATGACGACTTTATCATTTATAAAATGTGAATTGTTTATAAATATATTTTAAATTTATCATAAAGATAGCCCCATCATTTATTGCACTGTGACAGTTTGTTAAAGTCAATTTGCTTGTTTGTACATTTTTTTAACTTATTAATCAATAAATATCTATATAAAATATTTAAAAATGAAATTTGATCTAGAAAAGCATTCTCAATTTAAAATGCTACACCTCTATCTAAATTATTCGGATTAAATGTACTTGAATCTATATAAAAAGAGGATTTTATTTTTTTTAAATAGATCTTCCTTCATTTTTTTAATAAAGAAATATTAAATAACAATACATTAAAATTAAATTGCTCTTTAAATGTGGTTGTTCAAACTAAATTACTATTTTGATTTATAGATCTAGGTTTATAGCTTTAAAGTATATAAAAGATCCATTCATATGGGAAGCAGTATCAGTGTTAGTAATTATCATTGAATTCAAATACAATTTTGCCATATTTTATATGTAATACACACCACCTGAACAACTGATAATAAACAATTTAATACTTATTTAAAATATTTAAATAATGATTGATAAGGAATTCGTGAATTTCAATTTCTTTTTCCTAAAAAATTTATAAATTTACAATAATTAGATTCTAAAAAATAACTTATAATTTAAATCATTTTATGTAAATGCTTATGATAAAGTTCAAAACACAAAGGCTGTGGATATTTTTGCTAGTCTTTTGATTCATTTAATGCTATATTTTATGCACCCAGAAAATAATATTGATAAAATGTTGCTTTTTTTACAATTAATTAGATTAAATTGCCCTATTTCAGAAATGACTATGAAACTGTTGCTATATATTATACTTATACAGTAAGGATTTTAAATAATTAATTATTACAATTTGGTTATAAACTTTTCATAAATCTCTGTAAAGAAATAGAAATCAAGTTACTTTTTTGAAAATTGCTGAAGTCAAGAACTCATACCATGTTAAGAGATCCAAACGCACCACAGTACATTCCTCAAAACATAGACTAATATTGCTCAGACCTCAATTTAGTAATTGATACTCAAGATGGAACTCAAATCTAAGTCTAGTACGAAATGAGAGATAACTGTATATTTCTAGTTGTTAGATCACTCACAATCAATTTTAATTATATATAATTTATATTATTACAACTCAATCAATAATCTGATATTTAATGAGATTGACTCTATAATCACACCTCAAACTGATTTATCTAATAGCTTTTGACAAAGATCTAATTGCAGCTCATATGACCCAGTTGCCAGTTTATTGATAGACCTAAAATTTGCTTCTTCAGGGAAAAACTTAACGAATTATAATACAAGAATATTTTATATACTTTTTATTATTATAATAAGCCGCAAGATGAAGTTGTATGTGAAAAATAATTTATCTATTTAGATCTGGAGAATATAATAAACTATAGAATTATGAATGATTAATACATAACATTATTATTTATGTTTCTATCATGAAATCAATATAAAATTGAATGTGCAACCTTTGCATCAAGAAGTGATCTATTCACATTTGAACTTCACCCTCTCATGGCTCTAACAACTCCAGCTAATTTAACGCTTAAAAAAACTATTATTATGGTATAAATTAATAATAAAAAAATAAATAAGAAAAATATATAATAATTAACAAAATACAATAATAATGAAATATATTATGTGGTAAGATTTCTTTTTATTAAGTAATTATTATTTATAATAAAAAGAATATATTATAAGAGGTAGATCTAATTGTGAATTCAAATTTATTTTGTTATATTTCCCAATTACTTTCAATATTTATTAATAAATATTATACATGTAACTATGTATTTTAAATTGCTTATCTTGCAATTATTAATACGGTTGTGAATCATGCCCAGGTGAAAATCTATAAAATCAAACAAATATTTTTTATATAATTTTTATTTGTGACTATAGAACAAAGGATAGATTTCAGCATTAACTTTGATTACATCGTTTTCTTATTACAATAATTTCAAACAGTGTAAGTAATGCGATAATCCAAAGAAATGTGCTAAATGTTCCAGTTCAAATTCAGTTATATTGAATCTACTTCTGATAACAATTTATTTTATAATATATCTAAATAAAATTCTGTGACTAAATGCAGTAAGTTTTTGTTAAGTATTTGAAAATCTATGATTTTTAGCGAGAAAAACATAAATCAAAATAATTAATATTTATAAAAGGGGAGATATTACATTTGACCTCTGTTGTTATATTTATCATAAAAAATAATTAATGTTTTTATTTTAAACTTATTGTTCAGAATTTAAAATTTTTAAACACTTAATATTATCTAATCACATAATTATTTTAGTAAATAATTGTGCACTGCATTTTAATCTTGGCTATTTACTTTAATATATTTTTATCCACAGCATATTAAGCATCATCTTTGTGCACTCAAACAAAAGTTATATAAAATTAAAACTTGATCATAAATTATGATCACAATTAAAAATTAATATAAGTCTCAAATTTGGATGTTGTTACCTGTACTTAATGCTAAGATGGCTACTTTTTGCACAAGGAGATCCGCCAGAAACAACTTGCCTCCATTGTAATAAATAAAATTAAAAAACTTTATATAATATTATATAGACACTGGAAACGGAATGTGTATGGAACTATCATCTCAGTCAACTTGTTAAATATGCTCATTTGGCTATGATGAATTCAGAAATAAAAAATATAACATTTTAATTGTTTTATTTATTAAATTTCTGTTTTAGAAAGCTAATTATGCGGAAGTAAGCTACAAATATAAAATTAATCGTTAACTTAAAGACTGCTAAACATTGAACACGTTATATCCTGATGACTTCCAATGCAATTAAAGCCGAATAAATACACCCCCCACATTAAAAGTAAGCATACGATTAATATTATTAATTGTGATTTATTGTTGGATTTACATAAATTTGAAACGCTCTACTTTATAAGGAATTACAAGTTAGTTCAATTTATATATTAATTAAAAAAAAAAAGCATTTTTGGATTATAATTCTGTAAAATCTATAAAAGATAACTCTAATTAAATTTACTGAATATATTAAATAAAGATCTTTATTAAATTATTAAAACAATAATTCAGCTGGTTAATGTATATCTAAAACAAATAACATATAATGCATTAAAAATAAAAAATTATAAATATAATTCTCTATTAAGAATATTACATCCTTTATTTTTTAATAAATATGGAAATCTTAAAAAAATAATAGGAGCAGCACTTTTCAATCGCAGACGAACTTTTGAATAAACTTTTTGTGTAGCTTGCAACAGCAGCTTCTACGAATGCAATAATGTTACTGGGGACTGTTCTTGTTGTAATAAGAGGTTTTACCTGGATGTGGAGTCTTCAAGGAGGAAAAGCAATGGAGTGTACAGAGCTAAGACTACCACTTCATCTACTAGTACTTACTATGTAAATTCATGCTTAATTAATTTAAATAAGGAATAGATTAGACTATTTGATAATTATTTTAAATAATTAAAAAAAATGTTTTTTGTAAGATTATTTAGAAAGTGTTAGATTGAATAGTTAATTAACGAAAAGCACCACAACCCGCTGAACTGCCTTAAATATATAGTAAATTAGTGTTTTCAAGTGTAACACAAAAAGAAATAACTTTTTTTAAATCATAATATTAAGTTATATTATATATTTAATTGAAAACACTTTTCTTTAAAGCATTGTGATTTCTTTTTTACTCTTCTACGTATTTCAACTATATTACCTCCAATACTACTCACAGTATTAATACTGCTTGAGTTAATATAATTGTAGCAGTCAATTAGATACTTTCATTGGGGAGTCTATAAATACTTTTATATGGATTTATCGACTTTTTATATAATAATTTTTTATAGAATCTTCAAATCACTTAAGATAAAAACAAATTATGGGACATTTATTGAATTTATAATAGCTTTAGCCATGAAATAAACCCCGTTAATTTAACTAGTTCGAAAAACCTGCAGATTCTATACTCCTCGTAAAGTATACATTCACTCTGTCGTCTTTGTTAAATGGCATAAAAGGGTATTTAAAGCCATACTGTCTATCATTATTGAATAAAATTGCAGCAGCAAGTGTTGATGTTACAAAGCTTGTTCTAACCCCATATACATAATTAAGAATTTGAAGAAAAATAAATTAAATTTATTGAACAGTAATTATCATTAAATTAAAATAATTAATTTTTAAGAGTCAACCCAACAAAGTTAAGTCATCCAAAAGATTCTTAGAATTTTATTGCATTCATTTATAATTATTTTACAATTATCAAAATAATAAAATTTAGTATATAATTATATCATAAATTATCACTCTTTCTTTCATAACTGGTTTCTTTTATAAAGCTAGAGTAAAACAAGACGTTTTTCATGTCAACCCATTGATGTTTTTGCCATTTTTAAAATGCCCTATGAAAGCATGTAACCTGGATAAAGAGTATTATTTTTCATAATATCTGAAATTTAGATTAAATTAGTAGCCGCTGTAAAATAGTAAACATTCAAATTATTATTATTTATATTTAATGCTGTACGGAAATTAATACTGGACTTAAGCCAGCAAGATAGATAGAATCAATTATTCATACTTTATCTTTTGGCGAGTAAATATAAAAATTATTTATTCCAAAAGCAGCATTTACTTTTGAAATAATTCATAATGTAAGTTATTGGGACGTTATAGATTTCAAATTCCTTGCATGTGTCTCCCGTATCACTAGTGTATTCATTTGTTAAATTGACTCTAGAAAAGCCTACTATAGTGATCAAAGAAAACCCACCAGACACAATGTTATATTTATATTGATTTTACTTGAAGTTATTATTTGTTGAAGTCCAAACGATAGGATCTTATAATTAAATATAATTTAATGAATTAATTAATGAAAATAATAATTAAAAAAATTTAAATATGCTTGAATTTACTATTGTTCTCGTTTGTTAAACTTCTTATTTACAAAATTCATAAATAAACAAGAATTTTTATTTTGAACTATGCTAAGCTAATTAAAATATTAAACAAATTAAATTAAAACTTAGATAACTCAAGCACAATCTACAAGAAATATAGAAATAATAAAAGTTTAGCCTGAGGAAAAGTATCATAAGCAAAATTAAGCTTTAAGTCATAATCCACGCATTATATATGAAATGCTCCTCCAGAGTTAAAAATGCATCCTGAGTTATTGTTTACGGTGTTTTTATTAAAATAAATAGGCGGTACATAAGTGACTGGTTTCACTATCAGGAATTGTAGTAAGCTCTTTTTTTTAATGAAAATTTAAAATTAATACCAAATAAGAATATGCATATTTAGAATTTAATATTAAAGAAATTAAGTTTATGTAAAGACTGCCCTTAATTTCCTCTTGTCCTGAAGTAAACCAAATTGCTCTAAAAATATCCATAATTCAAATAAAAAGTATTCCTTTTTATAATAAATCTCATGCTATTTTACAGTCTGCTTCCCAAATCCAAAAATATTAATCCCTTAGTCGCTGAATTCTATTGAAATCTAAAATTATTGAAAATAAACTCAAAAGTAATTTCTTACAAATATTTAACGATGCTGGAATCATGGTTAGATGCTGAAATTAAATTCTTCAATTATATAACAGTTTTACTGCCTATTGATGGGAACTAGATTAAATCTTATTTTATATCTATTTATTATAACAATTTAATATGGGCTTTTTAATAAAAGAAATAATATCCAAAATAAAAAATTTTCGACAAATCAAGTTTTGACATTATTCTTAATCTACCTGCCAAAAAATCACAAACATCAAATTTTAATTTTTTTGTTTAATAAAGTAGAGCTAAATAACTAAAAATTGCCATTGAATGGGTCAAAATCTAGAATTTGAACCAAATTTCAATTTAAAACCAAGTATTAGTGAAGTTGGTATTATTTAGCTCAAATAGAATATAATTTATTGAATATTAAAGCATAATAAACAATAATTTTATAAAAGAACAAGTGAAATAAGGATTAAAACATCAGAACTCACATATGCAATTAAAAATTATTCATTACACAAATTATAATTCTCTATTATTTTTTATGAACTAGCTTATCTCACCTAGCTATGATAATTATTAACTCTAGTTTCATAGATATTAGGAAAGAAATATACTTATTTTTATAATTTTAATTATGATTTTATTAATTCTATAGAAAACTTAAATCATCATAAATTTATTATAGAATTAATTTTATTTCTGCTGTTCTAAGTATAGCTATCTCTACGATAAATAACTTTTTTATTTCTAATGATAGCTCCACAAGTTATTCATATTTTGGAGAAAAAAATTTTGAAATTTAAATTGAACTCATACATGAAATTTATGAATATTCAGTTCTAAAAAGCAATGTTAATGAATATTAAAGTCCTAAAAATAAGGTGATTCTTACATTAAGAGTTAATTTTTTTAATTAAAAAATTAGCTATTTTGATTACTATCTTTTTTAATTCTAATAATCCCATTTAATAAAATTGAAGAACAGAAAATATCTTTCTAAATTAACGGTGAATAATTTTAAGATTCATAATCTTATAGAAAGAAGGGATTCTAATATATGGAGGGCATGGAGCATATTCTTTGGAAATATCACAAAAAATAAATTCATATATTATAATTAACCATTTAAACTAAAACAAATAAATTTAAATATCATAATTTGCCCCCTTAAATTTGTTCAGTTATTAAAATGCGAGTTTCCTTGCTTGAAAGGAAAATCTTCACTATTACAAACTAAGAAAGATACTTTATTTACAACAACTTATAGGCAAGTAAATGGAGGGCTTCTAGAGGCATTAGAAAAGGACAACTTTATCTATTTCTGATACTTAAATTTCAAGTATCCAAGCCATTTCAGGAGGCTTCGTTTATGTGAAGACTAATACCTTTGATTTGAAATACTTAAATAGAATCTTTTGATATCAGTAAATCGGGAGGGGCGATTTATGTGGTAAGTTCTACAACTAGTTCTTATATCAATATTATGAATAATACCAGTTTCGAGTGACTTTATTCATTAAGTAAATTCCTTTGTTTGAAAATTTATTATTTATTCACAATTAGGCAAAATATCAAACTCAAATTTTTGATACAGTAAGCATGAATAACATGCACATTTAAATCATGAAATTCATGAATTTAACAATTTAAATTTAACTTTATATCTTAATAATGGGTCAGGTGGTTTTATATATGCTCAAGCAGATATAATTATATTTTAAATTTATAAATTTTCATTAAAATTATTTCCAAGGAATCTATAATTTTTATAATTAAAATAACTTTTATTTTACTTATCTTAACTTGAAATTCTTGAATTCCATTTTAAAAATTTCGAAGCAGAGATTTTAGGATCTTTCTTTATCATTCCTTCTCAAAATTCAATGATTGACGCTATTTCCATAACTTCAACAATCTTAATATAAAACAGCATTCTAAATATTACTGAAGTTGAATTGTTGAAATATTTTCTTAATAAATAAAATAGAGTTGTAATTAATCTTATAGCGTAGGTGTATTATATGCCAGTTGTTTTTCGATTCCAGAAAAGATAACATGCTCTATTTTTCAAAAATAAATAAAATATTTTACATCACTTTAATTGACAATAAATATTTTAAAAGCAATGGCAGTAACTAAGGATGTTATTTCAAACTTACCTAAAATACAATATTAAGTGACTCCAATTCTAAATTTATGTAATTAATTACTAGTTATGGAAGTGTAGTATGTTGAATTTTTTGCTCAATGACCTTTACTAGAAGTTAATTTATAGGTATTTAGCATTTCAAGGTAGATTGGTATATTCAATCAGAAATTCATAGCTATTATTGAACAATTTATATGTTATTTATATTAAAAGCATAAGTGGAGATTTGGTATACTTTGTAAATTACGAAAATAATTCAACATTTTAAGTTAGTTTAACAATTTAAAATAGCGAAAAATCATCGACATTCATTTAATTTTAAGAAAAAAATAGCGATAATTTATTCAAAATCTCCAGGCTTTAGTTTGATTTTACAAAACCTGTAGATTTATGGCGTTTATGCAAAAACAAATAATAATCGGTTTCTTAAACCTAGAATCACTGAAGTGTCTAACTCTTACAAATATTACAATTAAATACATAACTTTAAGTCAAGGAACAATGATTTACTCAATAAATAACGTAATTGACTTTTCCTTAGAATAGATTATTGTTTAATGCTATGATTATACTTTATCTAATTAATTATCAGGCATCTAATCAATTGGAGGCTTGGCATCCTGGATTTAGTGGTCCACTCTTTGATATTTAAGGAGCTTATTCTGTATTTTTCTTTAAATCAGTTTCTAGAATTGCTTTTTAGCTTCAAAAGGAGCAATATTAAAAGTTAATTAAATGGTTGATTAGATCTCATTCTCAAATTCAATGAATGAATTGAAATCAGAAACTTAAATTATATTTACTTACGGTATTTTCCTTGCAAAATTTTCCAAAGTTTATCAATTTTTCATCATCTTTCATTCAAAACTACGCAGTCAAAGGAGGTTTATTATATCTTTAGAATGTTCCAGGAGTTACTTTTAATCTTACAAAATTTACAGACAATGTCGCAGACTAAGATGGAAATATAATGCAAATGATTAATGTTAAAATTACTTTCTAGAATGTGCAGATGAATCAATGTGTGAGCTATTTAGACGGTGGATTTATATATGTTCAAGAAGTGATGCTAATGATATAGGATAGAGCATTTGCTATATCGGAACTAATAATTGAATAATAAAAGCAGAAATAATATTTTATTTTATATAAAGAAATAAAAATTAAGTTTTGCCTTCGCTTTGATTAATCTAAGTTTACATGTTAAAAAGAATTTTAGGGAATGGAGAATCAAAACCCCAAAACCCCTTAGTGAGGTTTATAAGTGCTTTGATTTGTAGGGTATAGTGGGGGTCTTATTAGGGTTAGTAGAGAAAACGCAAGTTTTAAGTGAATTTAATGAATATTTAATGAGTATTAATGAGCTTAATTCAAACAAATTTTATCTGCTTATCTTTGTGGTATCTCTTGAACTTAGCTCTCTTTAATGTTTCAAGTATATCTTCTAATGATGATCTTGGATATACTGGAGCTCTTACTATGATCATCTCAACCATTTTCTTAATCTAAGTGCATACATCTTCTTGCTCTATATGTTTAACAGCCATGCTTATTGATTACTTTTCTTGCTTTGTTCCGAAGTACGACATACTTTCCATATCGCACTCTAAAATAATTGCTCCTACCGCCCAGACATCCCACTAAACAGAGCCATTAGTCCACTTCTCTCTTATTGGGAAGTACCCAGTGTGCCTAGCACTTTAGCTAAAGTCACTATTTCTTACCTTATTGCTCTATTGAAATCAATGACTACTATTTCTAAAGGACAGAGATTTAGCATTACATTTTCTGGCTTCAAATCTCTATGAACATACCCTAGATCATGCAGCTCTTTCACACCCTTGGTCATTTCCGTGAGTATCTCATTCAAGTCATCTGGGTATCTATTATGGTAGAGATAATCTCTGAGAGTCATTTCAAATTTCTTGAGTCGGAGTGCAATAAAACCATGTCCAAGAATAACTCCATCGAGTTTAAGCAAGTTCTTGCATTACCTTTTATGAGCCTCTCTTAGTATTATGTATTCATTGGCAAACTCATTTTGATACTGCTCGTTCCTAATAAGATATTTGAAAGGATATACTTCATAAGCATACTCATCAACTACTATGAGTTTTGCCTTGTTAGGCACATCAATATGTAAATAGTTGTCAATGCAAAAACTGAGATCTACTGCATTTAATGCAGGTATATACATAGCTCTCTCTTACAAGCATGCTATATATAATTCATTAGCTGGTTGGTTCATTGACTCAAAACGTTTCTGCTTCTTAAGTCTCTCTTCCTGCTCTCTTTAAGACTCTACAGTATTGGACTTTCTCTTGGCTGGTATAAGTTTTTATGTTTCTTTATCTTGCATTAAAAACTCACTTAAATGATGTTTTTGCATGTGTCTTTTAACTTTAGCCGAGTGAGTGTAAGACTTCATGCAAGTCGTGCACTAATACCTGCCATCGACCTTTTCGTGCTTAAAATATATCTTAGCTCACCCAGAGTGCATCTCTTTGATGTGCCTCTTCAAGCTCGAATCAGTTGAGAAGAAATTTTAGCATTCATCACATTAGAATTCTTTAATCTTTTCTAGTGGGAGATGTTCTTTTAACTCCTCAACATCTTCGATTAGCGTTTAAATACTTATCTCTGCTCTCTGCTTCCTGATATTTATTTCTAGAACAAACACCTCTGATTCAAACTCAAGAGCTTTAAGCTCTGGCTCCTTTTCAATGTATATGATCTCTGGCTTCTTAGTTTATCCAAAGTTTAGCTAAGATTACCACTGCCAAGAGAGACTGCTTTGCGATTTAAGTTAGCCGCCATGTTTAAATTCAAATTTAAATTTCTATTATAAAGCTCTAATAACCTCTCTAGTTATAGTAACTTTGTATAGGAGTTGGCACTGCAACAACAATGGGTGATTCTTAGGCGTAAGACATCATATATACTAAGTTTATAACTATAAATTTTCTAAATTCATGCTTAATATTTTTAATTTTGGTACCAACTTAGAAAAAATTGAGGTTGGTACTGGTACCAGTTAGGTTTTGAACCATATTGGAACTTTTCCATTAAAACCTCATTAGTTTAAAACTAGGTACTAATTAAGTTTTGGTACTATTAAATTAGTACCAATTGAAATTAAACGAATTTAGTACCAGTACTAATTAAATTTAAACAAATTTAGTACTAATTTAATGGAACTAAATTGATAAAAATGGAGCTTCATCTCTGCAGTTTTGTTACAGCTTCTGCAAACTTTCTCCACGTATCTTGCAGGGTTGACCTCCTATAAGATGCCCATATTTAATAGTAAGATTTTAAACAATAGGATCCAGAAGTCTATAAGTTATAATTTGAAATTCATTAATAGGGAGAGGAACAAAGATGGAATCACTCAATGATCAAATGAAAAGAGTCGAGGCTCAAGAAATGATATCAAGATTCAGAAGTAAGGAAGATCTCTATCGATACCTAACTTTACATGGTAAGATAACTCGATGATTATTAACATATTAAACAGTTGGTTTATTCCTTCCTACGATGGAAGGTACCAAAATTTCATTCTTGAAAGCAATACTTTGTGAGGAGAAGAAAGCTTTTAAAAATAAAGAGATTAAACTAATCGAAATTCCCAACTACCCTTTTATTTCAGTCACTTATCTTTATGAGGATGCCATGTAAGATGAGGAAGTGGTAGTTTACCTTCCTACCAAGAAACAACTCTCTAATAAACTACCAGAGAGGAACTTCTTCTTTGGTGTTCTTGGTACAATAAAAGAGGATTATCTCAGAGAAATTATTGAAGAAGCACATAAGAAACGATATTCTATTTCTCCTGAAGACTAGAAGAAGCAAGGCATACTTATAAGCTCAGCTTGGCTAGAGGAACTTAAGAAGCATCCTTATCTTTCAAGTAAGCTTTGACATACAACTTTGAAGGAAAATCTGGCACTGGTATATATCTTATGAAAGAGCATGCTAAGGTTCATAGAGAGAGAAAGTCACAGAAAATTCATGAAGTGAGCAAGAGACTTTATAAAGATCTTTAAAAGCCAGATGAAATGAACATAGATGCAGGAGCTGGCACAAAAAGAAGAAATATGGGCCCAAGCAAGCCATAAGAAGAGGAGAAGAAAGAGAAGCCAAACCCATTTATGGCCAGTTTAATATGTGAATATATTCATTCGTTTAAATCTAAAACTTACTTATAAACATTCATTCTTCCCTTTCTCGCACAAATTGTTGTCATATCTACGCACACTCTCTTAAAGCTGCTTTGAATCAACTCTACTGTATCGATGGGCAAGTCATGCATAAGATGATACAGCAGAAGCTTCTTGTAGTGAGTCTTTATTTAACTCCAGTAGAATTCTATTCCATTAAATTAAGGGCTGTAAGGAACGTTGTATACAGGAGTTATGTTTAACTCTTCATAAGCTTTCTTAGACTCCTTAGTCTTATGAACTGATAGGTTATCAACAAACAGGATGATCTCTTGGTTGCTATACTTCTCTCTGAGCTTATGTAGGAACTCTATATACTACTCTCGCTTAATAGAGCGAGGGTGAATCACATAACTCTCTAAGCCTGAATCTTCACTTATACCAGCTAAAATTGCATGAGTGACTACCTTTACTTTTTAGTCATAAACTTCTATGTTATCATACTTCTTGTACCATGACTTATTAATAAAAGTGTTGAACGTAAACACAGCTTCATCTGCATGTATGAACTTGATGTTATTATCAATAGCTCTCTGCATTTAATCATATATATAGTTTAAATTATTACTATAAAATGGCACTGTAAAATCAATCACTCTCTTAACTCTGTTGACAGTCTTGAAAGTAATACCATTTCGTCTATAAATATTGGCTATAGTCTAAAGAGAGATACGCATGTCTGGAAACTTGCGATGAAACATGACAGCTCGTTAGTCAAGAGGAAAGTGAGCCCAATACTTTAATGTCTTAAAGTCACAGAGATAGTCAATATGGACCTGTGAGAACTTTTATTTTCTTGCAGGATGTTTTCAAGAGCCTGAGTTATAATGTTAAACAGCTAACAAGCAATGATACCTAACAGTTGAGGCACTCTTGTGTAGGAGTCTTGCTATGGCTGTATAATTCAACACTGGTTTGACTTAGTCTATATTAATACTTGTACCATACCTAAGCTTAAGCAGTAAATCTAAATATTACTCATCATAAATAGACCCTAAATTTCGCTAATTTCTATTTCTCATATTACAAATTGACCTAATTTCTCTACTAACCCCAATAAGACCCCAACTATACCCTACAAATCAAAGCACTTATAAACCTCACTAAGGGGTTTTGGGGTTTTGAATGCTTCTATGTAGACTCTAAGAACATAAATAATATGCTTATATAGATCAAAATAAAAGGATGCATATTTATTTAATATAACACGGATTTTATTCTCACTACTCAAATGACAATAACTAATGTAAAAAGCAGGTTTATCGTGCAGCTTTACTTTCTCAAAATTTTCTATAAAACTTTACCTCCACAATTTGATAATAAAAGAATCTTCATTTTCAGTGGGGAGCTGTACTTTTTAAGTATCTATCAAAACACAGATATTAAACTTTAAAAATTACAAATTAAATTTCAATCTAGAAGAGTATTATAAAAGTCTAGTGTTAAGAGTTTTAATTCAAATACTTTTAAAAATGCCGTTTCTTTTGTATTTAATTTTTTAGAGAATATTTAATATATAAACTTTTCATATAAAAAACAGTGAATATCTAATTGAAGCAACAACCAAAACTATGGAATACTGCTAAAACTCTTAAATGGAGTTTATTATCTAAAAACACAAAACTCTCTGACACTAACAACTCCATTTATAAATATAGTTCCGCCTAGTATGGAGGAGTAATTTATTTTAAAAATTGCTCAATCCAATATAGCTTTGTGACTATTGAGGGAAATTACGCTTAAAACGGTGGAAATATTTATGCTTCAGATTCAATAAATGCAACTTTTAATTGAATAATAGCTACAATTAATTACTCCTCTTAATCTGCTTCAATTTTATACTCTAATACATAAATTTGGTAAACCACTATAAAAGGCAAACATTATAATTGGAGATTTGGAAAGATTGGAGAATAATTGGTAAATCAAATTGGGAATGGTTCTATTGACAATGCAAAGTTAAATGATTATATGAACTGGGATTTGGATTCTTCTATATCTAGTTCATTTACATTCAATTATTCTTAAAAATTAAATTTTAAAGGAAAAAAATCATTTGTGTTAAAAATAATTAAAATTAAAAACTGTTTTATGTTAAAAGTATATATATAAAAAATATCTAATAATAAATAATAATAGATAGATTAGACTAGATTCAGTATAATACTTTAATAAATCACAAAAGTAATTTTAAATATTTATATTCTTTAATAAAATAGGTTTTAAATAGATATTAGCAATGAATATTAATTTTAAAGTTATAAATTGAGTGTTTTTTTATCATTGAAATTTTCAATTAAATTGAAATTATATTATAATTTATATTGTATTTCTATAATCTTTTTCTTCATATATTTAATTTCCATATATTTGTTCATCCATCTCCTTCTATATAGTATCATATTATTAATTACCTTTATTTGTATTAATAAATTGAAATTTTGATGTATTAAAATCTTGATTTATCATATTAATATTACTTCCATTCTTTTATCATCAATATCTTTAATTTACATAATAGATTAAGTAATGAACAACAAATTAATATAAATATATTCAAGTTGTTGTACGTTATTATCCAATGTCAAGAATTATTGAGTGTTGTTTTTACTGTACTCTTTGCTTATTGATACTGATTCCTGATCTATATCTTCATAAAAATAATAAATGTAAAATAAGAATAAAATATCTCTTTCACACAAGAAAGTCCAAATGTCTCTTATTTTAATCTATATTCATCATATTAGGAGTTATCCCCATTAATTTTTCTAATCATTTCGCTTTTTTATCTAAGTCATTCTTTTATTGCTCTCTATAAAAATTCAGTATTTTATTCAATTCAATAAAAATATTCAATGATTATTATCTCTTTAAAAGTCAGAAGTTATGGTGAATTAGTAGGATCTTATTAAACTGGTGCAAAATCGATGGAATCTCTAAAGAATAAATCTCTTTTTTATTCGTTTATTGTGGTTTTCTTATTAGATTTGATGAATCAAAGATATCATTATCAGGGATTGAATTGGATGCAAAAGATCTAAATGTTTTGATCAGAATCCACTCTGGGCATGGCTCTACCGTCAGAGATATCATTCAACTATATTCCCACAAATGCGGGTCTCTCCTTTTTCTCTTAATATTAAAAGTAATGGAAATTTTTGATTTTGTTTAGGTGTGTTGTTCAAGTAAATTGATTCTATCTCAAGATAGTCTTGTAGTTCATTTGGCACTATTTAGCATTTGATTTTTGCATGTTATTCAGTTTAATAATCTATGTTGAATATAGATAAATTTTTTTAGAATAAAAATAATTCTTAATAAATGCATTAATCGGTATAATTGACCTCTCTGTAAAATTGACTATCTCAGATTATTGCTATTTAACATGGCTTAATCTTCATTTTAAGTTGCTTTCTTTTATTTATCAGAAAACATGGAGATTTTCTTGTTTGATTAAGCTTTAGCTCTCTTAGTTTAAACCTGTTTCATTTTTTTTCTAAATTGATATGTCTGATTGTCTCTTTTCAATTTTTATAGCATCCCTAACAGATTTGATCTCGTTAATTTTCAAAAATTGTCTCTTCGAATTAGATTTCAGTCATATCCCAATTATTGTGATGGTAGCTTTAGTGAGGATTTACAATTAGTTTACGAAAATATTCTGCTTAGATCCTAGAAGTTTTTGAAGAATGACTGGATGCACATCGTTATCTAATTCGTCATCTGTGAATATTGCATCTTAAATTTCATGATTATTATGCTATTTTACACTTATGATTCGTAATTTTGGTGAACATGATGAATTAAATCTTAATTTAATAAATTTTACTAGACTTTAAAGGAGAAAATTTAAGTCATTTAGACATTGTTTGAAATAAAGAATAGACCGTAATAAACAGTGATCATTGAAGTTATCAGTGAAAGAGTTTCTATATCATTTATAGGTAGCGTCGAGAAGGAATATTTATTTTTAATTTATAATTAAGAATACTATGAAAACTATGAGTGCTTAAGCAACTACTCCATACGCAGTTATAAATACAGAAACAAAGAAATACATGATTGAAATCTCCCAATAATAAGTTCTGCTCTGAATCCTCTATACAAAAATCCTAATCTTTCTTTCACTTCGACTTTTTTTTGATTTTTCCTCTCTTTCGTCTGTACAATAAAACCAGGATATGGTATTTCCAATCCCCAAACAAATATACAAGGCAAAGCCACAAAGTAACTAATTATAGTATGAGTGTTATTCCAATACACAACTTATAGGTCATCTTAAATTCTAGAATCACCATCAACATCTATGCATTTGAAGTTATTTAACATAAATTAGACTATACTTGGATGGATCAAGAAAAGGAAAATAACTAAAGAAGTAATTAAACCCCCTTGTGTATCTTTTAAACTTTTTTTAGTGTGTAGAAAAAAAACCTAAAACTCCAGCTAGCAAAAATGAATATAAATGGCAACAAAAGAAGTATAATTAACTTTTAGAAAATTTTTTGAATATTTAAATTTTAATTTTAATCTTTTGCACTTTCTTTTATGTTTAAATAGCAATCGAATGAGAATTTTAAACTAACTTATGTAGGCAACTCAAAATTGAAAGAGGCATATTATTATGATACTGCTAGAAAGAATTCATTGATATGTCAATGTTATCTGTTTAGAATAAAAGCCCATATTTTTACCTTGAAGTGCCTGTAATCTATTAATCCTATATTTCGACAACTCTCCAACCACAACAAATAATTGCCATCCTTCGATAATTGAGGTATTTGGTTAATTCACTTGAAGTAATACAATCTGTGCTCAAAGCTATTCTTACCTTACTATTAAAATTAACCTAATATTTAGCTATACTTTTCAACTAAAGCCTAAAACTTGCCATGAATAGTCTCTCCACTTCGTTGCTAATCTAATTTGGTAGTTTCTAGATATATTCCTAAGTATATAATTCTTCTAAATATCGCATTATTATAAACTCCTGCTTTAGTTAGCATTTAATAATAAAACTCATAGTCTATTTTCTTTTGATTTTGGGAAAAGAATGAAATGCCATTTTCATAGAGATAAACTTAAAGAAATATTTAAGTAATATGATTATCTTTGTTATTCTAGAAAGAAACGGCAGTTTTTGTTGTATTTAATTTGGATAAAAATTAAGATTTTATATTCCTATTCAAACTATTACTTTTTAGTAAAGAAATAATATCTTTATTTTTTAATTTATCATTTATCCTTTAATAGAATATCGCCCCTCCTGAACCTTAATATTTCTCATATTACTCTACGGAAGTATTTATGCATTATTGTTAGAGAAGTTCGTATTATAAATTCCAGCAATCTAACGGTTATGCTAATGAAGCACTTCCCCAGCTATTCCTGTATTTTTAGTGAAATTCAATTCATTTTTCTTTTAATTATCTTTCAATCCATCCTTTTTTAGTGGGAACTCTTCAAGCTAAACTTTTTCTAAATTGATGAATCTTTCAAAAAATTTATTTTAGAATTTATTTAAATTAAAAATATATAATTGCTCATCTATTGATGCTAAAGCAGTAATAATTGATGAATGTACTAATTAGATATTGCTAATAATTATTTAGTCCCCTAATTTTTTTATATATTAATATTTTAAATTTAATAATAATTTTGAATATCAGTATGAGCATAAAAGAGTTGAAACTGCTTCAAAGTTGTTTCCTGAATACCCAGTATATGAAAAAATGTGTGACATAATTAAACAGTAAAGGATTTATTTCTATAGTAGATTTATTACTAATGACACCTCTGCACAAAATACGCTTTAAATTGCCCCTGAATAATAAATAATTTTTTAATTTAAATTATTTAAATTAATTTATAAAAAATTATTAGAGTTAATTTAGTAACTTAATCAAACCTTAGAATTCTTTTGGTATTTAAAGAAAAAACATCATATCCTACAAACTCATAAGCTAAAATATTAAAGATTTTAGTTTCTCCAGTAAATTTAAGTTCTGTTAATTCTGTCGCTAAAATAGCACTACCCTAGGACCCTGCAAAATTTTAACTAAACTTTGATTTTATTATGTTTAGGTAAGAGGCTCCCCATATTTAGATAGCACCACCATACTTTTAGACTCTATTTAAGTAATAGCATTTGGAAATGAACAATTTTATTTTATTAATGCCAATATGAAAGACCACGTAGTGTTATGAGTTTATATAGCTAAATAACCTGAAATTGCTATAAATCCTCTAAACTATATATTTACTTCGAGTGTTTACCAGATTCTTTGAGAAAATACTGCTTTAAATATACACAATTCCATAGATTATTAAAATGGCATTTTTTACATAAAGTATTATATAAACCCCAAAACACATACTTGCTAAGAATTTATAAGTTGGTATAGTAATGATATAATATAATATCGATAAATAGAGAAATTCCAAACTTCAGAATTTAACTTATATAGGGCCTTCAAAGTGCAGTTTCCAATGATCAGTAATGTAGGAAAAAAGTTCGAATTTTATTTCGGTTCCATACTTTACCATTGGATAGAGCACAGTGTGTAGATGAAGAATATGTGGTCCTTACCCTACTTTTGACATCTGTTAGCTGAGTTGCGTCATTTGAAAGGTTCATGGAGCACTCGTTTTGAACATCCCTCTTTTCCTTAATTCAAATTTTAATTAAATTATAAATACTATTAAATTTTAAAACTTAACTACTATGGTGGAATTCAAAGGACCATAGTCTCGTTCATGTGCACTTGCTTTAGCTCTCAATTCCTGCAAAAGCGTAGACTTCATGTCTCTCTTGCCTGCGGTCATTATTTCCAACCAGTGCAATAAAATCCCAAGTTTAATCGAGCAGGGGTTTTGGGGTTTTGAAGGACTATAACCATTTATTGTTAGGCTTATTTTAATCAAGCTAAAATTTAATCGATTTAAACAAATAAATTTAACAAAACTCTATCAATACATACTACAAATCAATCTCAGTGTATTTAAAATAAGGTATATTGAAATACAAATAATTAAAAATATCAATTCTATTTGACATAATTATGATAAATAAAAAGAAAAATAGAAGATAATAAGATTTAAATTAAGATTAATTAGAATACTTGTAGAATAAAATGGAAATTAAATATCTCAAACAGCTTTATCATCTTTCCATTCACCTTCGTAAATGTCTCCGTCAGCATGCCAGAATTATTTTTAGTGTCCTCTTGAGCTCTGTCTGCGAAGTCTCCCTCCAAGTCTACAGCTACTCTAAGAAGTTAGGATCTCTAAAAAATAAAAAGTTAAAATATGTAATTTGTAACTTAAATTTTAAGTGAATGTAACTGCTCCACCATTGTCTCCATTAAAAGAATTCTAATTAATCTTAATTTAAATCTTATTATCTTCTCTTTTTCTTTTTATTTATTCTAAATAGTAAAAAAATAATTTATATTTCTCAAATTTCTCTATTTTTCTCTCTATTAGATTTTGTTTAATGATTTAGGAATAAAATAAATTTAACATTCACTATTTAATACCAAAATCAAACCATCAATCTTAGTCGTGACGTAGACGTATCTGAGTGAGTTGACGTGGCAATTCCCTGATGTTGCAGTCCTGAAGTAGAAAAATCTGAAAAAACCACTTCCGCTGTCACCTAGTCTCATCCTTAATCAAGATATTGCCAACATAATCTGAACAAACAGAGCTCTAGAAATCTATTAGATTGCAGGGAGTGGAGAATAGCGCTTACCGGTCCCACCGATGCTGGGAAACTTAATCCCAGTCATTTCGCTGTGGTAGCTTCAGTACCCTAACCCGGTGTGGGAGAAAAATCCTTATCGTTGGTTTCAATGGTTTTCGTATTCTCACTTTTGAATATAAAGCGTACCTTCATCCTGCTCCCCATTACCTAGCAAACTGAACTCAGTTCAGGCATACTCATCTAATGCTGGAAATCTTAGGATCCAAGCCCATTTGAGGAGTTTAGTAACTGACAGATTGAGCCTGCCGACTGGTCCCTCATGCGCTGCACCCAGCAACCCCCTACTTGCCCTCAGTAGTCCTTAGTGTAGTAGAAAGCTCAATAGAAAGTCCTAAGTGAAATTGGTACCTCACCTAGTAATTAACTTTTTAATTTAATAATTTTTAGATTTTAAAATCATACTTTTTTTCTTATAGATCAAAATTTCTATATATAAACTATCTTAATAAAATAATCCTTAAATATTACTTATTTTCTCTTTTTTAAGCATTCTTGTATGAATTCTTTTAGAAAATGCATTTTTATATTTTTTTTATCAATTTATGAACAATTTGATTAAATTGGGAATTCAATCTTAAGACATTTGAGAATAGGAAACAAATTAATCGCGAAAATTTCATATTGCATCATATGACATTCATAAATTGATCACATGATAATTTACTTTCAATCTCCTCATTTCTAAATATTTGAGATTTAAAACAGTTCCAATTTAAATATCCCTACTAAATTTCCTGTTACAATTCTCAAATTTGAAGATTGAATCTAAAATATAAGTAAAGAAAATAGAAATATAAATTTATATTTTTTATATAAAAATTCCAAACCAAAATTAAAAATTTTACTTTATTATATAATTTTTTCAATAAAGGTATAGTAATAAATTTATATCTTTAAATTCAATTTTTCCTATTTAAATTATTTAAATTTACATATAATATTTATTCAAAATTATTTGAATTTTAAAGTTATTTATATAAAATAGATGAATTATTTATAAAAGAATATCTATAAGAAATTAAAAAGTTTATTCTAAAAGTTATAAAATAAATTGAAATTTTAACACAAAATTTAATTTATTATAAATTATTTATAAAAGTTTTACATTAAAAATTCATTATTTAACATTATTTCAGTCTTAATTTTTCTAACAAGAATTATATTATATTCATTAAAATTATGATATTTATTTATTATACCTAAAAATAAAAAGATAATTGTATGATTTATTTATTTTTTTATATCATAATTTTCCAAATTTTATTTACATGCCATTCAAATAAATAACGATATAAATTTAATAGTATTTATTTTATATCATGTATATGATATTTTACATATTATTTTAAATAAATCTTACAAAGCAGTAGTTATATAAAAGTCTAAATTATATATAAATGCAATAAATTGCTTACCTTTATAATTTATAAGAGTATTAAGTTCAATTTACATTTCCTTTATGATATTTATTTTCAATTGTTGAATATTTTACTTCGATTTCCTTTATATCTTACTTAAAAGTCAAATTGAATTGAGAATCTGTTTATGATTTTGAAATTGAGGAAACAAATATTTTGTGATTTTGAGATTCATTCTTGAATTAAAATAAGATTTGACTGTTAAAGATTTCCACTTTGTATGTTGCATTTGCAATTCTACCTGAATTTGAATCATTTTAAATTAGAATTGTTCTACATTATACCTAAAAAATGTTAAGAAAATTAAAAAAAGAACTAAACGAAAAAACTGGATCCAAAGATTCTTGGTCCCTAGTAGAACACTACCCGCCAAGCGAGCTGCATAAAGCAACTTGTCCACTCAAGGGGGTAACAATTGGTTTACATGTTACGTTGTTTCATTGACTGGGGTTTAAAGCCAGCCTAACTGAAGCTGTAAAAACAAACTTTGAGATAACAATGTACACAAGCCCTCTGGTCGGCACAACCAAGTCCTGAAGGGAATATAACTACTATAACTAGTTTTCCAATATGAATTAAGGTTATTTTATTTTAAATAATTCCTTGAATTATCTCATTATTTAAAAAGTTGTCATCTAATTTTAGATTTGAGGATAGGGTTTTTTAATTTTTAGGACAGGTATTTTTAAAATTATCTATTTAATTTTATTTTTATTTATTATATAAAATTTAAATTAAATTTACCTGCTATTCCAAATAGTAAGCCATTCCACTTTTGCTTATCTCTTTAGGACTTATTATTACCTAATTTTAATTTCTTTGAATTTTATTTCAAAGCATTTAGGGTAAGTTAAGGTTCATCCTTCGAACCAATAGGGGGCATTAAATGAAATATTAAATTTCTGATTTAAATTATATATAATTAATTTAAATTTTTTATTTTATTTAAAAGATATTTTATCATATATCTTTAATTTATCTTTACTTTATATTTTATAATAATGTATAAGTTATTTGTTTGTAAACTTTATAAAACTTTGAATATTCGGAAAATCTAGAATCCAACCTTATTATTTGATAAATACTGATAATTTAACATTCATCAATATTGGATCATGTTTTTATCGATACTCAATTTAATTATAAAGTTATTTAAGCTAATTTATTTATTTATTACTTTCCTTCTTTAATTTAAATATATAAAAGTCAAATAGCAATTAATGAATTTAAAGTATTTATTTAAAAATAATTTAAATATAAATTAATTGGAATTTTCTTTTAAGTAAGTTAATATATTTCAAATTTTTAAATGTAAATTATACTTAAAATTAAATAGATTAAACTTGAATTGAAGAAATTTTTTCAATAATTATTTGAAATAATACTCTTTTAAGAATAGGATATTTTATTGAAATATTTTGTTATTCAAATTTAAATAAATAGGAAATTTTGATTATAAATTTAATATCTTTAATGAATAAGAAAACCTTAGGAACTTTAAATGTAATGATTTAAAAATTTTTAGTAATATATATGTTATAAAATTAATAATTAAAGTTTCTTTTATAAAAAGCTTAAAGTTATTTTGAATTTTTTACTTTGAAATACCTTCTTTAATACTTAAATTTAAATTTACTTTGATTCTCACAAGTCTATAACTGAGATAGATTCTAAAGCAGCAGGTAAGACATGATAGTAACATCTTCTTACAAGATTTTGATTTGTTCTAATAATATTCATGCCAAGCTCTTGCATAAAGGCTGCCCAATAACTCTATAAATGTTACCTTATCATTACTTACTTTGATTAGTTTCTTGTATTCAAAGGATTATGTCTCTGTTCTTAATCCAAGAGTACATAAGTTCTGCGGAAGCTAGTCTGTAATGATAAGGCCCAAGAAAAATGAGTGGTAATTTGAGCATGTCATACTTTACCATTACTTCTTAAGATCTGTGATAAGGAGCGTTATCAATCATAATAAACAGTATCTTTCTCCACTCCAAATCTATATCATCTAATTTAAGTACAAGTTTGCACAAGAAGTACATCAATAATTGTTGATTAGTTCTTCCCCTGTTCACATTATAGAGCAACTCTCCAGTACTTAACACTCCAATAATCAAGTTGATTTGGTTAAGTCTTTAAGATTTTATAACTTTATTCTTAACATAAGGAGCTGTCCAGCCTCTTCTTCTCTCATCATCTAGTGCAATACTGATTCATCAATATTAATTATTCTCTTGCCTCCACTAAGAAAGAGTATGAATTGTTAGGCTTCATACTAGCGTTGAAGCTAAATACTTTTATTGTTATGAAGGTTCGTTATCTACTTAACTTACTTGTATGTCATCATTAGTTTATTCTTAAGGAATCTTCTAATCATCTACTTTGAACGGTTAAAACTGGATCTTTTACTCTAAGCTTTTCTGTATATCTGATATTTAGATAAGCACTTAGTCATAAGTAAGCATATTCACATTATAAGTGCGAGCTCTGCTGTGCAGCTTCTTATACTTGCCTCTATTAACTTACTTAAGATTCCAAAAGTTTGGTTTTTGTAAGGAAATTGTTAAGGTACCTTCTTAACTTATAGTATGAAATGACAAGCCTCTTCATAATCTGCTAGAAGTTTAGCTTTTCATACATCCTTAGTCTTTGAGATTCATGAGCCAGCTTTAGCTTTTTTTGCTACTGCTCCTTTTCTTTCCTCATGATCTTGAGTTATCTTCGAGGCACTATAGCTTAAAGCTAAGTATGCTATCCAAAGACTGGAAGTGAGTCTTTTTCATTTTATGGTTCTCTAGTACTTTCTATTCTAATTCCTTCATATTTATTAAAGGGGCTCTTTCGAGTATGCCTTAAGTTCTAATTCTGATTAGGTAATACAAAGTGTAAATCTCAAGTGTTATCTATCCAAGAGTCTTTATTTAATGGCCATCTAGTAACCATTCCTTAAATCCTCCTAGTTTACTTACTCTATATTTTTCCTTAGGATCAATAATAATCCCTTTGAAATTCAAAGATTCTAATGAATCTTCAAGATCATAGTAGTAGTTAATCATCTCTCTTTACTTACAATTTCTATCTCAACATCAGTAACTGTAATGTTCCTTTAGTATAACATACTTGTTGTTATGTAATCTGCAGTATTGCTTTCATCATCTGTTTCACTACTTGAGCTTTGCTCACTATCTGAACGACTAGAGATTAAATCTTCTTCCTTTTTTTGGAAAAATTCAACCAGCTTAGACTATCTCCTTTTAGAACTTGATTCCATAAGTTCAGTGCTTAATTTCATAATAATGAATTACTTTGGTGCTGGTAGGAAATCCGCATGCGTAAATCGGATCATGCTGAAGGCATTTCATAATAGTGAAAATTACTATCTCATTATAGTAACAGTACTATCTTCATGAGCCAATATTTGGCTATTTAAAACGGCTGATGGCACCCTCATATTAGAATTTAATGAACCAAGCGTAACTTACTGGCATCAATGTTTAAGAACTAGCTTAGAAGTGCAAAAGCAAGAAAGAGTCCTACAACTTTCTCACTCAGGATTGTCGGGCCTTCTTACCCAAACCTGATTCAACCAACATTTACTTCTTCAAGTTTATCATAAGAGCAAAGAAGGAGGTAAGCATCTCTCCTTAATTGTAACCGTCTTCATAGTACATCAGAAGAGAAGACTAAAACTGTAATTAGCAGCATTATTAAAGACTCTCTTTTTAAAACTCTTGAATTGGCCCTTCAAAATAAGTTAAATTGTGAAGTTTGGAATTTCGCTATTTATCGATATTAAATCATCACTATACCAACTAATAAATTCTTAGCGAATATATGTATTGGTGTCTATATATAAATTTTTTAATGTTTATATATATATTTATGGATTTTTTATTAATTATAAACCCTCCCTTTCCAAGAGAGTAGCTATTAATTATTGTTCAATTCTTTCAATTTCATACTTTAATTTCTTAAGAAAGGCTTAACTCAACTGTGTAATACTCATGCTAAAAATACCTCCTTGAAAAAAAGCAATTCCTTTTTTACTGTAATATTTATGGTATTAATGCTATGTCTTATCTAATTAAATAAATTAAATTAATAATTATAATTTAATATAAGAATTATTTTCATATATGAAAAAATTAAGCCAAATTTTGTATTGAACGTTTATGCCTCTCCTTCACTGCCAAAGTTAATATAGAAACACGTGAATTTAGATTTAATTCCCAATTTTAACAAAGAATTGCACCCCTTCAAAGTATTCCATTATTTACGATGACAGAATCTTAATCAGTAAAACTATATGCTAGAATACTAAAAGTACATCTCATTTCAGAATAAAAGTAGTTTAGGGATTTATTATTGAAATAAATTATATAGTTTTAACCGCTTGATAGCCCTGCAGATTTTAAGAAAAAACTCCACCTCTAGAGTATAATATTAGTTGAATATTATACTAAGAAATGTCTAAAGTTAGAATGTTTTAGATTTTTATCACATTCAAAGGTACTGTTATTTAGTTAAAGATTTATAATTTTAGATTCCAAATAGAGAGAAGAACATGCTTTGTGATTGATAGTTTTGGAAAGTTTAGTTAGTCAGGTAAAGTTTTTTAAGTTTTTTAATATAAAATACTCCACCCAATCCACACAAATAAAAAAAAGATGTGAGTTTACAAAATTGTGGCTTAAATTAAAAATCTATGCTACTAACATTTGAATACAAACCTTGATAATCCTGTTTCTATAAATGGTTGCAAGTAAAAACCATTTTAATTAATCTATGATGCCATAATAAATTTATTAATATTTAAAGCCAAATCTCATACTTTGGATCTAAAAGCCCCTTTTTCAACTGCAGATATAAAAATTCTTCTGCTTCCAGGCCATCTTGTAATGCTCCATTCACATTATTACAAACCCTAAATGCCAACGAAATACGATTAATATTCTTAAACTTCAAAAATAAGAATAGACTCAGAATCAGGCTTACAAATAAAACTTAACTATAAACCTGAGTTAAGTGGACTTTTGATGTAGTCGCTTCACTTATCAGGAAAAACATTCTCTTTGATACAATAGATTCTGTTATACTACCTTCAAACAAAATTGCTAAAGAACTTGAATGTCTATAGTTTGGGAACTCACACTCAAAACCCCAAAACCCCTTAGTGAGGTTTATAAGTGCTTTGATTTGTAGGGTATAGTTGGGGTCTTATTGGGGTTAGTAGAAAACGCAGGTTTTATGTGAATTTAATGAATATTTAATGAGTATTAGAGTACTTAATTCAAACAAATTTAATCTGCTTGTCTTTGTTGTATCTCTTGAATCTTGCTCTCTATAGTGGCTCAAGTATGTCATCTAAGGATTATCTAGGATATGAAGGAGCTCTCACGATTATCATCTCTACTATGCTTTTTATTTCTTCGCAGACATCTTCTTACTTTATATGCTTCTAAGCTAAGCTAATTGATTGTTTTTCATGCTTAGTACCAAAGTAAGACATGCTTTCCATGTCACTTTCTAATATGATAGCAGCAACTGCCCATACATCCCACTAAACAGAGCCATTTGTCCACTTCTCTCTGATTGGGAAGTATCCTGGTGTCCCAAGAACCTTTGCTAATGTTACAATCTCTTATCTTAAGGCTCTATTGAAATCGATAACTACAACTTCTAAAGGACAGAGGTTGAGCATCACATTTTCAGGCTTTAGATCTCTATGAACATATCCAAGTTCATGCAACTCCTAGACACCCTTAATCATATCTGAAAGTATATCATTCAAGTCATCCGGATATCTGTTTTGATATAGATAGTCTCTTAGAGTCATTTCATATTTCTTAAGCCTTAGTGCAATGAACCCAAAGCCTAAAATAACACCGTCTAGCTTAAGCAAGTTCTTGCAATCTCTTTTTTAAGCTTCTCTAAGAACGATATATTCGTTAGCAAACTCATTCTAATACTGTTCATTCTTAATGAGATAGCTGAAAGGATATACCTTGTATGCAAACTCGTCAACTACTATAAGTTTTGCCTTGCTATGCACGTTTATATTCAAGTAGTTTTCTATACAATTGTTAAGATCAACAGCATTTAATACAGGGATATACATAGCTCTCTCTTAGAAGCATGCTAAAAATGTATTGCCTGCAGGTTGATTCATTGACTCATATCGTTTCTGCCTCTTGAGCTTTTCTTACTACTCTCTTAAAGATTCAAGAGTTTTAGACTTTCTCTTGGCAGGTATAAGTTTTTAAGTCTATTAATCTTACATTAAAAACTCGCATAAATTATGCTTTTGCATGTGTCTTTTAACCTTAGCTGATTGAGTGTAAGACTTCATGCAAGTCGTGCATTAATAACTGCCATCCACCTTATCATGCTTGAAATAAATCTTCGCTTTACCAGAATGTATTTCTTTAATATGCCTCTTCAAGCTCTACTCAGTTGAGAAGAAGTTTTAACAATCATTGCATTCAAAGTGTTTTTATTTTTCAATTGGTTGCTGTTCTTTTTGCTCCTCAACATATTCAATTTATGTTTAAAGTCCTATCTCTCTTCTCCCCTTCTAGTTAGATACTTCAATTTTGAAGACCTCTGCTTCAAACTCAAGAGCTCTTAACTCTACTTCCCTCTCAATATAAATAACTTCTTGCTTTTTAGTCGTGCCAAAGTTTAGCTATGATTAACCATTGCCAAGAGAGATTGCTTTACGATTTAAGTTAGCCGCCATGTTTAAATTCAAATTTAAATTTGTATTATAAAGCTCTAATAACACCTCTAGTTATAGCAACTATGTATAGGAGTTGGCACTGCAGCACTAATGGTTGATATTGAAGTGTTAGAGCTAAAATTTATACTTAGTTTATAACTTTAGTTTTTCTAATTTCATGCTTAATGTTTTTAATTTTGGTACTAACTTAGATAATATTCAGGTTGGTACTGGTACCAATTAGGTTTTTTGAACCATTTTGGAACTTTTCCATTAAAACCTCATTACTTTAAAACTAGGTACTAATTTAGTTTTGGTACTATTAAATTGGTACCAATTAAATTTAAACGGATTTAGTACCAGTATTAATTAAATTTAAACAAATTTAGTACTAATTTAATGGAACTAAATTTATAAAAATGGAGCTCAATCACTGCAGTTTGTTACAGCTTCTGCAAACTTTCTCCACGTATCTTTGCAGGGTTGACCTCCTATTAGATGCCCATATTTAATAGTAAGATTTTAAACAAAAGGATCCAGAAGTCTATAAGTTATAATTTGAAATTCATTAATAGGGAGAGGAACAAAGATGGAATCACTCAATGATCAAATGAAAAGAGTCGAGGCTCAAGAAATGATATCAAGATTCAGAAGTAAGGAAGATCTCTATCGATACCTAACTTTACATGGTAAGATAACTTGATGACTATTAGCATATTATACAGTTGGTTTATTCCTTCCAACGATGTTAGGTACCAAAATTTCATTCTTGAAAGCAATACTTTGTGAGGAGAAGAAAGCTTTTAAAAATAAAGAGATTAGACTAATCGAAATTCCCAACTACCCTGAGATTTCAGTCACTAATCTTTATGAGGATGCCATGTAAGATGAGGAAGTGGTAGTTTACCTTCCTACCAAGAAACAACTCTCTAATAAACTCCCAGAGAGGAACTTCTTCTTTGGTGTTCTTGGTACATAAAAGAGGATTATCTCAGAGAAATTATTGAAGAAGCACATAAGAAACGATATTCTATTTCTCCTGAAGACTAGAAGAAGCAAGGCATACTTATAAGCTCAGCTTGGCTAGAGGAACTTAAGAAGCATCCTTATCTTTCAAGTAAGCTTTGACATACAACTTTGAAGGAAAATCTGGCACTGGTATATATCTTATGAAAGAGCATGCTAAGGTTCATAGAGAGAGAAAGTCACAGAAAATTCATGAAGTGAGCAAGAGCTTTATAAAGATGTTTAAAAGCCAGATGAAATGAACATAGATGCAGGAGCTGGCACAAAAAGAAGAAATATGGGCCCAAGCAAGCCATAAGAAGAGGAGAAGAAAGAGGAGCCAAACCCATTTATGGCCAGTTTAATATGTGAATATATTCATTCGTTTAAATCTAAAACTTATTTATAAACATTCATTCTTCCCTTTCTCGCACAAATTGTTGTCATATCTACGCACACTCTCTTAAAGCTGCTTTGAATCAAGTCTACTGTATCGATGGGCAAGTCATGCATAAGATGATACAGCAGAAGCTTCTTGTAGTGAGTCTTTATTTAACTCCTGTAGAATTCTATTCCATTAAATTAAGGGCTGTAAGGAACGTTGTATACAGGAGTTATGTTTAACTCTTCATAAGCTTTCTTAGACTCCTTCCTTAGTCTTATGAACTGATAGGTTATCAACAAACAGGATGATCTCTTGGTTGCTATACTTCTCTCTGAGCTTATGTAGGATCTCTATATACTACTCTCGCTTAATAGAGCGAGGGTGAATCACATAACTCTCTAAGCCTGAATCTTCACTTATACCAGCTAAAATTGCATGAGTGACTACCTTTACTTTTTAGTCATAAACTTCTATGTTATCATACTTCTTGTACCTTGACTTATTAATAAAAGTGTTGAACGTAAACACAGCTTCATCTGCATGTATGAACTTGATGTTATTATCAATAGCTCTCTGCATTTAATCATATATATAGTTTAAATTATTGCTATAAAATGGCACTGTAAAATCAATCACTCTCTTAACTCTGTTGACAGTCTTGAAAGTAATACCATTTCGTCTATAAATATTGGCTATAGTCTAAAGAGAGATACGCATGTCTGGAAACTTGCGATGAAACATGACAGCTCGTTAGTCAAGAGGAAAGTGAGCCCAATACTTTAATGTCTTAAAGTCACAGAGATAGTCAATATGGACCTGTGAGAACTTTTATTTTCTTGCAGGATGTTTTCAAGAGCCTGAGTTATAATGTTAAACAGCTAACAAGCAATGATACCTAACAGTTGGGGCACTCTTGTGTAGGAGTCTTGCTATGGCTGTATAATTCAACACTGGTTTGACTTAGTCTATATTAAAACTTGTACCATACCGAAGCTTAAGCAGTAAATCTAAATATTACTCATCATAAATAGACCCTAGATTTCGCTAATTTCTATTTCTCATTTTGAAAATTGGCCTAATTTCTCTACTAACCCCAATAAGACCCCAACTATACCCTACAAATCAAAGCACTTATAAACCTCACTAAGGGGTTTTGGGGTTTTGACTGCTGCTAAATAAATTAGACATCTGGATTAATAGAACTCTAAAATACTTGCTTGTTTGTTCAATAACTGTAAGATGACCCAATCATACTTAAATTTGTCTCCAACTTTGATTCTTAAAAATTAATAATTTTTATAATAAATTAAAAAATATTAATAATAATAATTAAATGAATTTTGCTTAATTTATATACTTTAATAAATATAAAATTAAAGTTTCTTGATAGTTGTAAAGATATAATTTTTTAATGATTTTTTGATTTTAGAATACAATTAATACAAGTTCACTTTAAAAAATTTAAATAATCTGCCATTTTTGACGCTTTTACCAAATTTTAAAATATGATAGAATTATTTGAAAACAAAATTTATTTAAATTTTTGAACTTATTGAATTTAATTAAGAAAAAATAAATATTATTAAGTTGATTTGATCTTTTGAATAAATTACTAAATAAATTTATCGATTACTTTTATATTGATGGAAAATTATACAAAATTTAAATGCTTAATAAATGTATTTAAGCTATTGATTATGATTTAGAAAAGTAACCGTTAAATTATTTATTAGAATAGATACAAAAGAATCATAATCTTACATATAATTGATGCAATTTATTTAATTCAGGAAGAAAATATAAATTATATGAATTAAATAACGAAAATTATATTTTTACTTCTCTTGTAAAATCATAAACATTTTTATAGATATAAAAAATTAGGAAATTTCAATTTTTTTTTAGTAGTTTTAGTGTAATTTTAAGATTATAATTGAAATAATATACAAATAAAGGCAAGTGAATCCAATCATTGAATAATTAACAAAATAATTAAGAAAAATTTTATATTCTCAAATATATTGTAAATAAG